>JAULKM010000008.1:4012812-4036923 GCA_032355605.1 Rubia tinctorum
ATGGATCAAGATACTTCTTAACTATTGTTGATGATTTTACTAGATCCACTTGGACTTTCTTAATTCAGTCCAAAACTGATGTGACTAATATGCTCAGAAATTTTCTGAATATGGTTCATACTCAGTATGATGCATCAGTCAAGAAAGTTAGATCAGATAATGGATCTGAGTTCATTAATAATGAGTGTCAAGAGCTACTGTCAAGTAAAGGTATATTGCATCAAAGATCATGTTCTTACACACCTCAACAAAATGGAATAGTTGAGAGGAAACATAGACATTTACTTCAAGTAGCTAGATCACTCATGTTTCAGTTAAGTTTACCTACTAAATTCCGGGGAGAGTCTATCCTAACTGCAACATATCTGATAAATAGATTGCCATCATCAGTTTTAAAGTGGAAAACACCATATGAACTTCTATTCAACAAAGTTCCCGATCTTTCTATTTTAAAGGTGTTTGGATGTCTTTGTTATGCTACCAATATCTTACCCTATAAGGATAAGTTTAGTCCTAGAGCTTTCCCTTGCATATTTGGTGGATATCCAGTGAATCAAAAGGCCTATAAGCTGTTTGATTTGGTTCATCATAAGGTGATAGTCAGTAGGGATGTTATGTTTAAGGAATCAGTTTTTCCTTTTAAAGAAAATCTATCTGCTTATATTCCATTCAAAGATTTCTCAAACACAAATCAATTTTCTTGTGATGCATTTCCTACTGTTCCTATTGTCTGTGATCAAACTGGTTTGATTAATAATTTGAATAGTCACTCTTTTGTTCCTAACAACAATTATCTCAATGATCTTCATACTGATTGTTCTTTGCAAAATACTCCTGATAGAGATCATGTGCATCAATTAGACACATATTATGATTCATCACACACTTACTCAGAACCTAGCCCACCAACAGATCAAACTGATACAGATCATTCCCCTCATATTAATCATTATCCACTTCCTTCACATAATGCTGATCATACAGTTCCATCCCATCATCCTTCCTCACAAAATATACCACTTAGATACAACACTAGAATGAAATTGAAACCAAAATGGATGGAAGATTTTGTTGCAAACTCAGCCCTTTTCTTACCACCATTTGCATATGCACATATGGTTTTCATGGAAAATCTATTAAGGATTCCAGAACCTCACTCCTATCAACAAGCTAGCAAGAATGAGCAGTGGGTTAAAGCAATGCAACTGGAACTGGATGCCTTGGAATCTAATGATACTTGGGATCTTGTTAGCTTACTTGCTGGAAAGAGAGCAATTGGCTCTAAATGGATATACAAGGTGAAGTATTATCAGGATGGTTCTGTATAGAGATTCAAAGCCAGGTTAGTGGCAACGAGATTCACTCAAATAGAAGGTCAAGACTATTATGATTCTTTTTCTCCTGTAGCTAAGCAAGTCACTGTCCGACTTTTTCTATCCACAGCTGCAACAAAGTCTTGGCACATTCATCAAATTGATGTAAACAATGCATTTCTACATGGATTTATACATGAGGATTTGTATTTGAAACCTCCTGATGGTTTTCTGAAAGCCAAGCCTGGACAGGTCTGCAAACTGAAGAAATCTTTGTATGGCTTGAAGCAAGCATCCTGGCAGTGGAATGCAGAATTCATCAAACATTTGCGTGCTTATGGTCTGGTTCAATCTAAACATGACCATTGTTTATTTGTGAAGTTTTCAGGTTCCCTCAGTCTGGCCTTAATAGTATATGTGGATGATGTCTTGATAGCCAGCAATTCTGAGCAAGCTATTTCTGATCTTAAACATTATTTGCACAATCTGTTCACTATTAAGGACCTAGGAAAGGCCAAATACTTCTTAGGGATTGAGCTAGCACACTCTCCTAATGGTCTTTTTCTCAGTCAGCAGAAGTACATCACTGATATAATTTTCAATCTTGGCCTCACTTCTGCAAAATCACCTACTTCTCCTCTTCCAGCAGATTGGACATCTCTTAATGAGAAATCTCCTTTGTTGCATGATCCAGGGCCATTCAGGAGGTTGATTGGTAGGTTATTGTATCTGGGATTTACAAGACCAGATATTACATTTGATGTTTATCAACTTAGCCAATTTGTCCAGAAACCTACAGAGCATCACTGGAATGGTGCTTTACATATTGCTAAATATCTGAGGGGCTATGTTCAGTTTGAGATTTTCTTTCCAGCACAGGAGGATCTTTCCATAAGTGCATTCTGTGATGTAGATTGGGCGACTTGCAAAGTCAATCGACATTCGGTTACTGGATTATGTATCTTCCTTGGTTCTTCCCTTGTCTCGTGGAAATCCAAGAAACAGCATACTGTGTCTCGATCTTCTGCTGAGTCTGAATATAGGAGCATGACTATGACAGTTGCTGAATTAAAATGGCTCTCTTTATTGCTCAGAGATTTTTGAATTCCTTGTTCATTACCAATCCCTCTTCATTGTGATAATACTGCTGCTCTCCAGATCACAGAGAATCTGGCTTTCCATGAAAGAACAAAACACATAGAGATCGATTGTCGCTTTGCCAGGGATGCTTATACTGCAGGCTTCATCGATCCATTACATGTGTTTTCACGCTATCAACTGGCTGATGGATTTACTAAATTACTGCCCCTTACTTCTCTTTATCCTTTACTCTTCAAAATGGGCTTTTGTTCTCCACAAGAAGATTCATTTTGAGGGAAGGGTGTAGAGAATAAACCTGCATCTAGCGTAGATATTTATGCTGTAACTAGCTCTAGTTTTTCTGTTTGGTTAGATCTGTTAGTTTTGACCAGTTAGAGTTAGTTAACCAGTTAGAGTTAGTTAGACAGTTAGTAGTTGGTTAATATTCTTGCTTTATATAGAGATTTGTACAGAGTTACTGGTCATGTTTTTTTTCCAGATCTAATATCAGAAAATCTTTCTCCCAAAACTGTTCAACTTCCTTTCGGTTTCTGAATTTTTCTTCCAAACTCAAGCTGATCTTCAACTACTTTTCAGATTCAACGCAATCCTAATAAGTAAAATATAAGATTTTGATATTTTACTTAACCTGCTACCAGTTTAGTTAAATACTCATTCCGTTCCTCTATTTAGTGGCACACTTGTCGGTTGCCTCTATTAGTGAAACGGAGGGAGTAGTTATTGAGTTTCATTGTTACAAGTAGTATTCATTTTCTATAAGTTAAAAATATAATTGCCTGAAAATATGCAGGATCTATGCAAACTTGGGATATATAATATTCGATTCTATATAAACCCAACCAATCACACCATCCCAACTGGTCTATGGTCAACAATACATTTAAAACCTTCCAGTAATCCTCGTGCTCCCTCACACTTCACCACCACACCAACAATGGCGGCCACCAGAGCAGTAATGTCCGCAAGCAACACTATCACCACTTCCATCTTGCGGAAAGCCCCACTGCGACCACTCAGTAACAATCTCACCCTTCGCTTCAATTACAGCAGTAAAAACAGGCGGCTCTTTACCTGCAAGGCTATCTACAACCCCCAAGTTCAGGTCAAAGAAGAAGGCCAGCCTGAAACCCTCGACTACAGAGTGTTCTTCCTCGATAACTCTGGCAAAAAGGTGCCGACTTTGTGCATTACTTGTCGATTCGAGCGTTTATTTGATGTGGGTTCTTGCTGATTTTGCGTTGGGGTGGATCTTTAGGGAGACGATTGCTTTAGTACTGAAATTGCTGTTCTGAATTGGTATTGTGGATAATGTTGTTGATTGATGTACATATAACTTTCATTCAGATATTTGCCCATATTCTGCTTTCAAGGTTGCTTTTTGCCCCCAATTTGTTTGTGGAATCTAATTATACTTTTATTATAATCTGAGTATGGCATCATTGTCTTCCTGTAGTACCAAGAGTTGTTAGCTACATTTTATTTTGGGATACTCCTACTTTATTTTTAATAGTTTTATTGCGGATGAATAAGATTTATCTCTGTGAACATGCTAATTCAGTCAGTGTACTAAAGCTCTAGTTGTTGATTTCCAGGTATGAACTCTTGAATTTTGTTTATTGATTTCTAAGGAATATGTCTTTTGAACCTAATGTGCAGATATCTCCTTGGCATGATATCCCACTACAACTAGGCGATGGTGCTTTCAATTTTATTGTTGAAATTCCAAAGGAATCGAGTGCAAAGATGGAGGTTGCAACTGACGAGTATTTTACCCCCATAAAACAGGACACTAAAAAGGGAAAGCTTAGATACTATCCGTAAGGACCTTCGTACAATAAATCTAAGCTTTATGGATTGTTGCTGCAACCTAGTTTAAACTCACTATCTAATTTCATCTGGCGACATGACTGAATTTTATCGATCTGAATGTCATCTGAAGCCAAGATTCTCTATTACTCTTATGAAAATAAAAATGTACTCTTTTTAGTCTGTTTATTAAGTTTTAGTTCCCTGGATTTTGCTTGGAAAAGTTGAAATTTAGCCTTTCTTCCTTTTCGAATATGCAAGGAAAGACATTTTAAATTCTAGCCTTGGACTTTGTTATTTGTCAGATTTTCGAATAGTCCGCCCAATCCTGGAAATTGTACTCCCTTTGTTGTCGTACACCATATGAACTTGTTAGCTCAACTGTCGTGGCTTTCCCTGTGTTATGTTAGTTCTTTATACTTAAGTGTAAAATTGATTGTACTTTTTCAGGTACAACATTAATTGGAATTATGGCTTGCTTCCACAAACATGGGAAGATCCTTCAGCTGCAAATGCAGATGTGGATGGAGCTTTTGGAGATAATGATCCCGGTAAACTTTTCACCTGTACCAGCGCTCTGTATTGCCAAATGACGCTAATTTCATCTCTTCCAGATAAAAAAGAGGGGAAATATATCACCTCTTGCCTCTAATGGCGTTGTTTAAATGCAGTTGATGTTGTTGAGATCGGAGATAGGCGTGGAAATATTGGTGAGGTTCTAAAAGTCAAGCCTTTAGGCGCTCTAGCAATGATTGACGAGGGTGAGCTTGACTGGAAAATAGTTGCAATCTCATTGGACGATCCAAGAGCTTCACTTGTTAATGATGTTGATGATGTTGAGAAGCATTTTCCGGTATGCTTAATTTTCGTTTGAATTACAGAACATGTCTGTGATGTCTGTTTTATAGAACGTGTCTGCTATGCATGTCTGATGCATATACTCTATTGGGGGTCTAAACTTGAAGTTTGTTTTAGGTTGGCATATTTAAGGTTCTACAATGATGTCTGAAAAAATTTCGTTCAAGTGGTTAGAAACTTTTTAAAATACCACGGGTAAAAACTAGTTCTTTAATCGAATCAAACTGATCAGTTAATTGAGATAGTGCTGGTTGATCCTCGTGTGTAGTTTTTTTAGTCTTGTATCTTGTTTTTCTCCAACTCACCCACGTTATCGAGGATTATCTGTATTTACTGATGGTAGTAAGAAGTACTTAACAGTATTACTACTGTGTGAAATTTCAGGGGACTCTTACTGCAATTAGGGACTGGTTTAGGGATTACAAAATTCCTGATGGAAAACCTGCAAATAAGTTTGGTCTTGGGAATAAAGCTGCAAATAAGGTACAGTAACAATCACTCATGAGTATATGGATCATATATCGCCAGCATATTTGGTCAAGCCACATTGTATCGTTTATATTTAAGCATAACATGCATTTCTTTACCGTCTCATATCAAGTCTTTTTATATATTCCTACCTGTTTAAGCTGTGTTTTGCCCGGCTTATAAGATGTTTCACTGCTAAAACACTGTTTATTTCAAAAGCAGAAGACATTTTTTCAAAATAAGTTGGTTTTGCTTACAAGCACAGCTCTATTTTAAACGTTACTTACTTTGTACAAATGAAAGCCATTTTAAACGTGTCTTTCTCTTATTGTTTTGTCCATCTATTCAGGATTATGCACTTAAAGTTATTGCTGAAACCAATGAAGCTTGGTCTAAACTTGTGAAAAGATCGATCCCAGCTGGTGAGCTTTCACTTGTGTAAATGTTGCCACCATTTTGGTGAGTCATTGAGATGGGAATAAATTCTATTATAACTCATTTAGATGGGTTGTTTTTGTATGAGATTGATTAGTCTATAATGATGTGCACTCTATTGTGAAATTTTTTTTTTGGGAAAGTTTTCCTCTTTAATCCCTACATTAGTCCATATTTTAGCGTTCGCCCATTTAATTCTTTAAATTGATCTCCAATAATGAATTGCGAAATGTTAAAACTTACATGATCCCATATAAGATGCATTAGTATAATACTTTCGTAGATTTCACTAGATTTACTACTTCCAACCTGCACACTGAAATTCTCGAGCAGTTGATTAATTTCATGATTGAGTTAATGGATGGTTGAGATTTGATGTATAGTATATGTTAGGATTTAGGGTGATAAAAAGATGATCACTAAACATTTGAAAAGACGATGACATTTGGACCAGAAGAAAACATTAAACAATAACTAAAACCAAGCTATACAACAAACGAGTTTTTGCTTTTGAACCTAATCAACAGTTGCAAAGTTCATGGATATCTGGAAAGCCCCTGTCCAAAATTTCGGAATCAGGAGAAAAAGCTTTCCTTGTCGTGCAATGTGTCCGAAAACGGGGGACTTGTCTGAAAACCACTTCTGGGCTGATGCCTTGATTTGAGAAACAGAGGAAGGCTTCTGTGGTGGCGGATTATGACCTTCCGGCGGTGAGAGTGGTGGCGGAGATTGGGCGGGTTGGTGTAGACTGTAGGATGAGCATTGCTGCCGTGGGAATCATATTAGAAATGTTGAAATGAGATATTGCTGCGGCCTTTTTTTATATAGAGAAAATGAGATATTGCTGCTGCCTTTTTCTGATTAAGTTGAAAATGTCAGACACTATTTATAGTATTAACCGTTCTAAATTCAATTAATTTCTATTTTAAAAAATTAACTCAATTCAAATCTTCTATTATTACTATATTTCTCCTCAGTCGAAAACATCAAGCTCTAATACTCTCCTACCTGAGACAAATTTTACTCAAAAGCTCAATATATCATTGAACAGTATCAGCAAACACAAATAAACATACCCCCTCCGTTTCATTGGAAGTGACACACTTTCCTTTTTTGGTTGTTTTTGTGAATTTGGCACACTTTCCTTTTATGGCGAGATTCCTTCAATTTCATCCACTCATTCTACTTTTCCCTTTCTAATTTCAATTTCATCCACACATTTCATTCACCTAAATCCAAGCACCTAAGGCTACCATGCAAATTCCAGTGAAACAGAGGGAGTAAAAATATTCAAATTACATGTCACTTAAACTGATCGTTTTTACTACTACAAATTAATAACACTATAATACAAATCAAATTAGAATAGAAAACATCATCCCAATACACTAAAAACACATAGTAAAAAAACTAAAATACACATGAAATTTAAAGCATCAAATGTCACATCAAATGTATCGGAAAAATAAAACATAAGTATTAAAATTTAAAACTAACTTACCGTTGAAATATCAAATGATACACGAAATCAAAATATAGTATTCTAAGAAAAACATCAATATTAATTTTTGAAAGGACGCGCTGAAAAATCAATACATTAATCAAAATGAAAGTACTCAATAGTGTTAACAAGTATAAATTGTCAAAAAATTAACATTCAAACACAAGATTTACTATAAAAGATCAAAATTTAATTTTAAAACACATGATTTAGTGGAAAAAGAATTATGAAAAAATATCACATTGTTTGGATGAAACATCAAGTATTGAAACTGAAATATCAAGTCTAGTAGTAAAAATACCCGCGCATTGCGCGAAAATAAGAAAAAAATCGATTTGCAAAATTTTCCCATCTGAATTCTTCACCCGTGAGATTGTTATGACCTGAAATCATTAATTCCAAAATTATTTATACCCAACGTCTCCAAAAAAATTGGTATTTGTACTTTAGATCCCTTCTTACTCTCTTAATCTTTCTTTAATTTTATTTGAAAGCTCATCTTTAAATGAACTCCATTTTACTACACATTTCATCCTTATTCTCACTGTGAGTACAGATCAAAGGGCTCTTTTAACAATTTCCGTTTTGTTTGAATGGCTCTTCGTCTACAATGATTTTTCAGTAATTTGGCCATTGCCCTCTATCCCATGCTTTACCTCGCCCACATGTAACATCGCACGTGTTCTCGTGTCTATCGTCAAAATCAGTAGCACCACTCCACATTAGTTTTTTTTACTCCCTCTGTCTCATGGGAATCTGCAGAGAGGAAAAATCTCTCTGCGAAATTTCCCCTATTGAAAAGACAAATATGCCCCTGCCTTCTTCACCTATTTTCTGCCTTCTCTCCCTGCTTCTCTGCCTCCTCTCACGGCCACTCACATCTCCCCCTCCGCCGCTCACATCTTTTCCTACTTCCCCGCTCACAGTCGCCTCCGCCTCAACCTCTTTCGCGTCGCCTCTGCCTCTCTCCTGCGAACTCTCTCCGCCTCGCCTTCAGATCTGTCTTCTTTGCGTCACCTCTGCGTCGTCCCTAAGCCAACTCCACTTTATTCGAGTTGTAGCATGTAGCCATATATGCTGCCATTCACCTCAAGACTGGGTGCCTTTAAAGGTGTGCTTATAAGCAAAATCGATTTTGTTGTGATATTTACATTGATTTTGCATAGGGGTGAGCTTCAGATCGGTATAATCGGTTTTCGATTTATTTGGTTCTGGTTATTTGGTTTTGCTCCTAAAAAACTCAAAACCAAAACCGATATGAACAACCCGAAAAGTTTAATTATTGACACCAAATTTGAAATTCGGTTTCAGTTTGAATTCGGTTTCAAACCGAATAAACTGAATTCATGGGAATTTTTTAAAATTTAGTAAAAATATATAACTTAATTTAAAATTCTATAAAAATATGTAATTTAATTTATATATCAAGAAGTTCAAGTGTTCTTAATAAAAATATAAAAACTACAATAAAAATTCAACCATAACACTTTTAACATTGCATTTAATATTAAAGATTAATTTTAAAAATTAGTCAAACAAAATATTGAAACGAAAATTATAGGCCACACCGCCACTGTATGGAGTTCAAGCAGGTACAGAGGCTGATGCAACTTAACCAGGAAAACCACAAACGTAATATGCTATTTTGTCCACCAATGAAGGAAGTTATTCTTTGCGCCCATTGATTTTCTTCCGCAGATGGATAAGTCTATAGAGAAGAGTCTTAGCAGTAGGTGGACAACTAGGAACATAAATATCAATTGAGACAATTCAGTCACAACTTCTAACAACAGAGTATGAATAATGATAGTAGCCGCCATAATTTGTACAACTTCCCATTCATATTTTTTAGAGTTTTAAAATTATATTATTAGTGCATATAATTAACTTATTTTTAATTACAATTAGGTATGCGGTTCGGACTTTGGATTGAGTTTTAGTATCTATAACCGACCAAAAATCATATTCAGGAATCGGTTTACTCAATTCGGTTATCCAAAAATAGTATTTTAAATTTGGTCGGGTTATTCAAATTAAGATTATTCGATTTTTGGTTCGGTTTTTGGTTTTTTGTTTTTTTTCCACCCTTACTTTTGCATATGAATTGAGTTATATGTATATACATATATGTGGATTTGTATATGTTGGTTTTGTTTGAAGGTTTTCGTGTGTGTGTGTCTATATGTGTGTGTGTTTGTATATGTATGTGTGTGTGTGTGTTTGGGTTAGATTGAGTCGTTGGAATATAGGTTTCATTGCCCTGCTGACGATTTTTCCCCTCCGGTGGTAGTGATTTCACAGCGATTATTCTCAAATGAAAATTGCAATAGAATTTTTCATATAACTTTGGTTTGAAACCGAAGTGAAAATGACATTTTTCACTGCGCTCACAGTTACTTTGAATCATGGGATTGAAAAAAATTGTTAAGTCTAAGAAGAAAAATGAGATTAATCTCTGTGTTGATTTTCATTCACTGAAAAGAGTCGTATATGTAGACTATAAAAGATAAGAACGAATCCACTTGATTAAGGGATTGATTGGTACAAGATATCTACTTGACATCTATACAAACTCTACGTACGTTAACACCCATCCCCTTCCCCGCAAGCTTATGAGCGGGGACGAATATGAAGCTTGTCTCGAAGAGTGACAAAGTGATTATTACCGACAGTCTTGGTGAAAATGTCAGCAAACTGATCAAGTGCATGAAAATGACAAACAAAAAGCTCACCAGAAACCACTTGTTCACGAACAAAGTGGTAGTCAATCTTAATGTTCTTAGAGCGTTGATGAAACACTGGATTCGCAAACATAAAAGTGGCACTGAGATTATTGCACAAGAGAATCGGGGGCCGCTGAAGAGGAACAAACATCTCCTGTAATAGTTGTTGAAGTCGAATGAGTTCAACTGCAGTAAATGCAATGGCCCTATACTCAACTTTAGTGCTAGATCGAGCAACCACCTTCTGCTTGCGAGACGGCCAGCTGACGAGATTTCCACCAAAGTAGACTGCGAATCCGTGTTAAGATCTACAGTCATCTGGGTTGGATGCCCAGCCGGCATCAGAGAAGGCCACTAAGTGTGAGTCATGATATTTCTGAAGAACCAAGCCAGAAGAGATAGTGCCTTTCAGATAGCGGAGAATGTGTTTGACCACACACCAGTGAATTTCGATGGGAGAGTGCATTAACTGACACACAATGTTTACAACATAGGATATCTCAGGGTGAGAGATTGTGACATATGGTAAGGCGCCAACAATGCTCCGGTACAAAGTTGGATCAGATAATGATACCCCTGAGATAGTCAAGCGAGAGTCAGGTTCTGTGGGAGAAGATATAAGGTGAGCACTAGTCATATTAATTCTTTTTAAGATGTAGCAAATGAACTTTTGTTGCTAGAGCTGAATGCCCAACCCAACAAGAGTGACTTCAACACCCAGGAAATATTAAAGAGTACCAAGGTCCTTTAGAGTGAATTCACGGTGAAGAGATCAAACAAACTCATCAATAAACGAATCATGTGAACTTATAATGATAAGGTCATCAACATACATGAGAACATAGACAACATCTGATTCACCATTTTTGACAAAGAGTGAGGGTCAGAAATACAATAATTGAAGCCATGGCGAGTCAGAGATGTAGTGAGTTTGTGAAACCATGCCTTAGGAGCCTGTTTGAGACTGTAGAGAGCCTTGCTGAGTTTGCAGACATGAGACAACTTGTCAGTCATAAGGAACCCAGGAGACTGCTCCATAAAGACTGTCTCGGCAAGATCACCATTGAGGAAGACATTGTTCACATCAACTTGTCGAAGGGTCTAGCTAGAAAGAAACTGCCAAGCTTAAGACCAGGTGAATAGTAGTGGGCTTGATAACAGGGATGAGGGTGCCGAAGTAGTCAACTCCAGCCTCTTGATGAAAACCTTTGGCAACTAGACACGTTTTTTAGTGATCAATCATGCCATCTGGCTTCTTCTTGACCATGTACACCTACTTACAACCAACAATGTTAGCACCTGACAGACGAGTGACTAGGTCCTACGTCCGATTATTCATTAAGGCATCATATTCAAGCTGCATTTCATGCTTCCAGTTGAGATCTTTAGAGGCTTGGTGGAAGAATTTAGGTTCGGGAGAGCAGTGATTTGGGTTTTAGAGAGTGAGTGGAGGAGTGAGTAGTCATTTGATGGCTGGAGTTGTCGGGGGGCGAAACTAGCTTGATGCATTAGGGTAGGGAGGGTGGAGAGGATGAAGCGGAAGATGACAAAGGGGAGTGTTGCTCTATCGAGGATGATGAAGCCAGAGATGAGGAGATAGGGGAAGAAATTCCTAGGGAACAGTTGACAGAGGTGAAGACAATTGGCCTATATGGGTTTGGCACAACCGATGTGGATGGAAAGATCAAAGTAGCTTCTTGAAGAACGAATAGTGGAATAGAGTCGGGAGAGGAGGAAGACGCGGTAGGTGGGGTAAGATGATTGGGATATGGGAAGACCAACTCATCAAAGACAACATAATGAGAGATATACATGCGAGAGATTGGGACATAATAGTAGAGATATCCTTTGTGTTTGGAGCTATAATCGAGAAAAATACAAGAAAGAGATCGATACTCTAACATTTTGGAAGTGTAGGGGCATAGGAAGGGAAAACAGAGACACCCAAAGGACTTGAGAAAGCTGTAGTCAAGGGTTTTTCCATAGAGACTTGTAATCAAGGATGAGAGTGATGGTGCGGTGGGCGAGATAGACTGATGTGTGAAATGCTTATTCCTAGAACTTGACAGGGAGGTTGGAGCGAGCAAGGAGAACAAGACCTTTTTCCACAATGGTACAATTGTGACGCTCGTACGACCTATTTTGTTCAGGGGTATAGGGACAAGAATTTTGGTGGCGGATGCTAAGGGATTCAAGAAAGGTGCAGCCATTGCGGTATTCACCACCCTAATCAGATCGAAAAGATTTTATTTGTGTGGAAAACTGAGTTTGAACAAGTTTAATGAACAGTTCAACAATGGGTAAGACTCATGATTTCGCAGAAATGAAGTAAAGCCATGTAAACTTGGTGCAATCATCAATAAAACTAATATAGTAACGACAACCAGTAGTGAAAAGTTCAGGGGAAGGCCCCCACACATCAGAATGAATCAAATTAAACAGTTTCATGGAAGACTTAACATGACTAGGAAGGGGAAGTCGATGGCTCTTTCCAAGTTGGCAAGAACCACAAACCGAGTCCAATTTATTACATGACACAAGCAAATTATGACTAGAGACAAGTGGCGAAGAATAGTTTCATGAGGGTGAGCTATCTGGTAATATCATCGTTGAAGAGACGTGCACTCACTAAGATATGCGATAGGGGAAGGACTGGAAGATGAGGACACGATACGACATTGTGGAATGCGGTAGAGACCGCTCTCAATGGTTCCCTTTAGAAGTGTCTGACCCTGCGAGTTCTTGACGACAATAATCTGAATGAAGTTCAATGAAGATATTGTTATCATGAGAAAGTTGAGAGACACTAAGCAAATTTTTAACAATATTGGGAACTTGAAAAACATTACGTAAATGTAAAGGAGAAGCAGCATGCTCAATAGAAATAGTAGAATGACCTAAATGAGAGATGTACCATCTCCAACCATGTGTCGTTTATTACCATTGTATGTGTTCTGAAGTGTGAGATTGCAGATGTACGGGGTCACATGGTAAGTAGCTCTGGAGTCGACATACCAAGGGCCCTCAATGTCAGAGGGAGTGGCAACAGATGTAGCAAAAACAGCCTTAATGGTGGCGGCACTTCAAAGATGGCAGAGACATTACGATTTGTGGTTGGGAAGGCACACAAATTCACTCTAGAAGCAATTTAAAGCTTCATAACCAGCCTTCTTGCAAATCTGGCGGGGAGGGTGGATGCGGTCACCGAAGTCGTCGCCAGGAGAAGACTAGTCGCATTCCTGGTGCTTAGTTGTGCGTTACTAATGAGGCTTCCGTGGATTTGACAACCGTGATGCGGCGTTGGATGTCGGGCTGTGCAATGAGATGGCGTCTTCCCCCTGGCCAGACTCCTCTTATAGGAGGATTCTAAGAAGCTCGTCAGAGGAGAGTGGCTCAATTCGAATTGACAATGCTGACTGGAGAGCAGCGAACTAGGAGCCGAGGCCATAGAGAATATATACAACAAAGTCGACGTTAGAAAAAACTTGGAGAAAATCCGACAACAAGTCTGCAAGAGCTCTCATTTTCTCGAAATAGTCGAGAATAGAGAGAGCATTTGAATAGGGTTTGTAGTTGTCGTCGAATATGCATTTGCTTGGCATTGGTCTGAGCAAGGAATGTGCGAGCAAGAATCAACCAAGCTTCTGACGTGGTGGTGGCGCAGGCAACAATACCGAGAAGCAACATCAAAAGAGTGGAGCGGTTCTATAAAATGACCAACCTGCCCTCTTCGTCCAAATTGCGAGTTCTGAATTTGCCTTCCTCTTGGCCGGATTATTAGTTGATAGATCAAGCGGGTTGGTGGGAGGCACAGCCGGCGTAATATTTGTCGCCGGCGACGGTGTGACATCAGAGAGAAATGAGTCGAGGCCGAGAGGAATGAGTCGAGGTCGTATACTTTGAGGGCATAGCAGCCAGTGTTGCACCAAAGAGGGTAATTTGAACGACAAGTCAAATAGCCAAGTTGGGAAAATTGATGTTTGGGTTTTGGGAGTCAGAACCAGTCGAGGCAACAATAAGAGTGTTAGTTGAGTTGATAGAATCAGACGACATATTGAGATCGTAGGTTAGGCTGATACCATGTAAGTCTAACAAGAGAAATGAGAGTAATCTATGTGTTGATTTTTATTCATCGAAAAGAGTCGTATATGTAGACTATATAAGATAAGAATTTTTATTCACCGAAAAGAGTCGTATATGTAGACTATATAAGATAAGAACGAATCCCCTTGATTAAGGGATTGAATCCCCTTGATTAAGGGATTGAATCCCCTTGATTAAGGGATTGATTGGTACAAGATATATACTTGTCATCTATACAAACTCTATGTACATTAACAATCTTTAATTAGCAATCTTAGACTTACAAAACTAATGTGGAAAATCTCCAAGAAAGATAGTACTAGGTGTTTTCTGTAGTATGCGTCTTCAAGATCTTCACGTGTTGTCAGCAAACGGAGTCCGGACGAATCAGACGTTTCACGAATCTGACGCCGGCATTACGCAAATCGAAGAATGAACGTAGCAATCTAAGGTTTTCGGTAATTGAAGGTTTCAAAGGTAGGTTTATGGTTTTAGAGGTAAGCTCCACTCGCTGGATCAGCGGTGGAGAAGGTGAGGCGGCGATGACGGAGAAGGCGAGGGGGCGACGACGGTGAGGCGAGGTGGCGACGACGGAGAGGCGATGCGGAAATGTGACGGAGAAGACGAGAAGAAGGAGATAAGTCCGTTTCTATCTCTTTTTTGATTATTTACAGTTTGATCCCTCTATTTTTTTACAGTTTCATTATGGACCCCGAGTCCAAATTATTTATAATTTTGCCTCCGAATTCGGTTTGCCTTTTTACTATTTTCTCTCTTGTCCCTGATCTTACGGTTTTTCACAGGAGACGAACTCTTTAATGTAGCCCAAATTTATTTACTTTTCAGACGTGCTGTATCGAATTATACATTGAGGCATTAACAATTACTTTCATAGAGCATACTAGTGTCCCTTTATTCATAAGACGACGATTCAAAAGATATGGGAATCCAGCTGTTACGATTGTGCTTGTGAAGTATGACGTTTCAGTTGACATTTGTTTACCGTATCATTTTGAACTCTGTTTCGATTTTGAATTCGAGACAATCTAACCGTTATTTTATATTCCCTCTATTCCAGTTTAAATTACACTTAATTTTTTACACTATTTTTATTAAAGTTTGACCGTAAATTTAAATAGATATGTGAACAACAATATTATCGTACATAATTTTATTGAATTCATCGTAACAAATAGTTTCTAAATATCAACTTTTATATGTCATTATTATACTTAAATAAAGATAATAACGGTCAAACATGTTTCTTGAACAACGTGATAATGATTGCAGTGCAATTTGAAGTGGGATGGAGGGAGTAATGTACATAAAAGAGTTAAAATGCTAAAATGACCATATGTTTTGGTCGAAAGTGTCAATCTAATCATGTGAACCTGAATTTGACTAGAATTATGTGAATTGACTATTAAACCCCTACTATAAAATTTAGAAAATTTGAAAAGTCTATATTACCTTTGTTGTCCTCAAAAACCTAATTTTCCCAACATTCCCTCCTTCCTTCCTCCTGGCGCGCTGCTGCTCCTTTTTCACTACAATTTTTAGTTTCCGGATGCCATACGCCGATGGTTCCAATGCCAAGCGCTCTGGTGGTGGTAAAGATACGGAGGCGATTCCAGATGCCTTCTGCGATAAAGATGCTATACGTCGGTGCCTTGCTGTCGCTATAAAGATCTGGAATCGGGTGGGGTAGGGGTGGTGCTGGGAATCGGGAGGGGCTAGCTGGGTTTGCTATAAAGATGAGTTGTCGGGCAAAGGTGGCTAGGAATCGGGTGGGGCGAGGTGGTGCTGGGAATCGGGAGGGGCATGGTAGTGCTGGGGTGGTTTTGAAAATGAAGAAGAAGAACCCTATAAGTATTTGTGTCATTACATTTTTAGTTTTAGTACTAGGGGTATTTTAGTCTTTTTAGGTTTGATCAATGTCGAAATATACCAAGTCAATGCCGGAATAGTGTAAAAAGGTCATATCAGCACATTTGTTGAACTTAGGGTTATAATTGCATTTTCATATTTTACAGGGTTAGATTGACACTTTTGATAAATAATAGGGTTAGATTTGTATTCTACCCAACACAAAATGTTATTTTAGACAATCTAACTGTTATACAGAATCATTTTTATAATTATTTTGATTATTGGGATGTTTTGGGATTTATTTTTATTTATTGCAATGAGACTCCTATAATTTTTATAATCTTTATCAAAAAATATATAACTATAAATTGACCCTGAAAATTATCGGAACGGGGATTTTATGATTGAATAAATCGTTAAACGGTCTAACATGACACTACTCATATATATATTAAAACTTAATACTAAAAATATATTTAACTCCACGAAGTTTTGTTTCATATCGTTTAACCGTTAGACGTGCACAATCATTTTATACTAATTCGTATGACCAATAGGGTGATTTGATATTTACTTTTATTCATTTCAATGAGGTGCCTATAATTATAAAAACTTTTAAAAATAAATCTCAACATATAATTAATTATAATCCGACTTTAAAAATTAGAGAAAAGTGCAAAAATGACCCTGTAAGATTAAGAAAGTGCAGGAATGACGTTGTAAAATCTAAAAGTGCAGAAGTAACCCTACGTTTTTGTAAAATTGTGCAATTATACCCAAATTGAACTATTCCGTCATTGACCATTTGTGAAAAGACAAAAATAGTCCTATTCTGAAAACTAATAATTTAATGACAAAAATACCTAGGTTATTCTTCTTCATCTTCAAACCTGCCACCATCTTCGCCACTGCACCACCAGCGCTTCACCGCCAAACCACCAAAGCTCTGCTGCCGCGCAGACCCAACGCTGCCGCCTCTGCAGATCCCCTCCCTTCCGCCGTCGCTTCCGCCATCCCTACGCCCATATCTGCCACCACTAATCCCCTCCGTCAGTGGCAATAGCCTGCCCTGAAACCCCTTGCCGACAGCTCCAAAAATCCCCCGCCGATAGCTCCAGAAATCCCCAGCCGATAGCTCCAGAAATCCCCGGCGATAACTCCAGAAACCCGTTGCCGATAGCTCAGCCCACTAGCCCCCCACCAGCAGTGACGAACCACCAGCTTAGCCTAGTCGCACCCATCACCTAATTAGCCTAGCCGGTTCCCCCTCCTCCCTCACCCACCACCCACTCAAACCATCGTAGTTCTGCGTCACTGGCCGTGACGATGTCAGAGATCAGCCTAGTCGCACTCACCACCCAATTAGCCCAGCCGCTTCCCCCTCCTCCTCACCCACCACCCGCTCAACCCGCTGGAGTTCTGCGTCACTAGTCGCGACGACACCGTGCTCTACCTCTCCCCCACCACCACTCAACTCTAGCCACGTCGCCACCTCTCTCCCTCCCTCAATCCTAACCCACCCTTAACCCTAGAGCGAATCTGCCGCCGTGCTTATTTCCCCGCCATCTGTCGCCCCACCATCTCGCCCAGAAACCCATCGCCACCTCTCGCTCACCCTCGACCCTAACCCTTGCCTAGAAACCCAGCCTACTCTAAACCCTAGCCCCGACCAGAAATCCAGCACAAATTCAGAGGTGAAAATGAAGAAAACGAAGGTGAAAACAAAGGTGAAATCGGTGGTGACAAAGGTGAAATCGGGTTTTGGATTGGTTGGAAAAGATGAAAACGAATAAAATGAAAAACAAAAGAAAGAAGGGTTTGTTAAAAAGCAGGGTTATTATTATCTTTCATTTTTTTTAAAAAAATGATTTTTTAACTGAAGGATAGAGCGGTCATTAACAATTTTTGACAATTTTTGCCGTTGACATTTTGGTCAACGAATTGCAGGGTTATTTTTGCACTTTTAGATTTTACAAGATCGTTTCTGCACTCTCATAAAAAATACAGGGTTAAAAACCCACATTTCTCAATTTTTTTATAAAAATATGTTTTTTAATAATTAATCTAACCGTTGTAAGCCATTCTCATTTAACTCAAAATCAAGCACGAATTGAAACTTGTGCACAATTGTTTCTTCTCAAACTCGAAAAACTCAAACTCAATAGTTTTTAAAAAAAAACCATACTTGAATTAGGGGTCATTCGAATTCAACTTGATTTTTACCCTAATTTAGCCTATTAGTTGGATAATGGTTTCATGGGAAGATGATGCCCCAATATGCAGGATATTCTGAATAACTAGTTAGAGCAAGTTCAAATAGGTTCACTAATTATTATTATTTTTTAAAATGGAAATTCAAAATTTATATTTTATATATTTTTTGCCCCAACTTTAACGACGGAGGTGAGGTGGAGGAGCGGCAGACGGTGGTGGTGGAGGTGAGGTGGTGCTGGGCGGGCAGAGACTAATGGAGCGGTGAAACCAGATCATGGATGGGAATCAAGGGTGGAGAAAACAGATTCTGGCCCGCAGCGGCGGTTACGAGGCGGCGGAGATTCAGCGGCGGTGGTGGTGGAGTGGGCGGAGGTGGTGTTGGGGTGGTGAAAATGACGAAGAAGAAGGACTATGGGGTATTTATATCATTACATTTTTAGTTTTTGGACTAGGGGTATTTTAGGCTTCTTAGGTTTGGTCAATGTCGGAAAATACCAAGTCAATGCTGAAATAGTGCAAAAAGATTTATATCGGCACAGTTGTTGAAACACTTAGGGTTATAATTGCACATTCAAATTTTACAGGGTTAGATTGACACATTTGAAAAATAACTGGGTTAGTTTTGTATTCTACCCCACATAAAATTTTATTTTAGACCATATAACAATTATACAGAATCATTTTTATAATTATTTTAATTATTGGGATGTTTTGAGATTTATTTTTATTTATTGCAACGACACTCTTATAATTTTTATAATTTTTAAAAATATATCAAAATATAAATAACTATAAATTGACCCTGAATATTTTCGGAACGAGGTTTTTATGATTGAATAAATCGTTAGACGTTCTAACATGGCACTTTCTCATATATATTAAACATTAATATTAAAAATATATTTAACTCTACAAAGTGACTAACGTTAAACGTAATCATTTTATACTAATTTGTATGATCAATAGGGTGATTTGATATTTACTTTTGTTCATTGTATAATTATGAAAACTTTTTAAAATAAATTTCAACATATAAATAGTTTAATCTAACGTTTAAAATTATAAATAAATAAATATATATACAATTAATCGGTAGTCGAGAGGCCTTCTCATTTAACTCAAAATCAAGCATGAATCGAAACTTGTGCACAATTGTTTCCTCTCAAACTAGAAAACTCAAACTCAACATTTTTTTAAATAAATGGATATTCAAAACTCATATTTTCTATATTTTTTTCTCCAACTTCAACATATTCTCTATTATGTAGATTTTAACATTTATTACATAATTTATTTTGAAATTTAAATTAAACCATTTGTTTAAGTTTCTTTACAAAGATAAATACTTGAAGTAAAGTTTAAAATGGCTAATTTTATTGCTTCACTTTTAAAAATAATTAAATATATTATAACTATTTATTTATTTTATGAAATATAAAATAACAACTATTAAATTAATAAAACTTATCAGATTAGGTTAATGCAAAGTTTTAAGTACGCTATAGAAAAACAAAGAAACCTCTTGAATATAATTTTTTAAAGAAGTCGAATTTCAAAACATATCCCTTTGATATTTCACTAATTTCTCATCGAGTGAATAAGAAAACAATAACTAATTTCTTAATTCATGTCGTGACTCATGTTAATTGTTATTGGAGATTCAAAAGTTTAAAATATAAAAAATTTCATGGTATTTTTAAACTTTTGATTCAATGAATAATTAAAAATGAGAAAAAATAATTAGATGTTTCAATGGGTCAAGCTTATGTGTTCATTCAACAAAAAATTAAATATGTTAAAAAATAAATTAGGTAGTGATAAAGATCCTCATTATAATATTCATGCTATCATCAATCAAATTTTGATTATAGAATAAGGATAAAAAAACTAAAATATCACTAAAGGGAAGGAAATAAAAGGGGAAAAAGAACGAAAGGTGATTCTATTTGTTACAGTTTAATGGTTTGTCTAATGAGATTTGAATAGTACTCCCTCCAAACTTTTTTAATTCCCACATGTAATTTTACATAACTAAATTTATTGATTTTAACTCAAATCTCATTGATATATCGATGAATTATATTTTATGTAATTTTGTTATAATTTGTTATAAAGTATATTATTATTAATTACTTTTATAATATTTTTTATGTAATTTAAAATATTAATGATTAAATGTGTGCACTGAATATCGTGAAAAATGTGACATTTTTTAGTAGGATGTCGGAAGTGTAAGAGTTCAAATTTAGAAAGATTGGTATTAATTTAAGCTTCAAAATTAACATGACTATATTTTCCAACATTTTTTCTCACTCTATCAATATAGAGAACTAAATTTCAATTTCATAAAAAAATTCATTTTAAAGAATCATATAGAGAATCCGATGAAGCAAAAAACTTGTATAAATTCTTTAAAAACAACGAAAATATCTATTTTAGAAAATTTGTTGTACTTGCTGTTAGTAATGCTATCACGTAATTGTTGGTGCAGCATTTATTCACTGAATATTAATATACTGAAAGTGAGGTATATTAAACGAGGAGTAAAGCATTCACGTAATAGTTGATGGAGCATTTATTCACAAAATTGCTGAAGAGTTACTACTAGTAGTTAGTACTACATGATTTCAAATAAAAGCTCACTTTATTATAAGCGCACGTAGAGTCGTTAATTAGTTTGTTTTATACTTTTTTTTTAAAAATATGGTGGGTTCCAAAAAATTTCTTAGTTTATGAATGAAGTGAAATGACCTAAGTGAAATGACCTAAGTGAAATGACCTAAGTGAAATGATCTAAGATTTGCGCTAATTTGAACAAATTTCTTAATACATTAAGCTAAAATTTAATATAGCGAAAATTAAATTTAAAAATAAGAAATGGTATTCTGTGAGACAAACTAAACTTTATGCAGAGATCTTTATGCAAAAACCAACACAAAATTTCATTTTCCCCAAATTTGTTTGTGGCTTTTAAAATAAATCACACTCGAATCAAAATATTTAATAATTGCACAATAATTACTGCCTAAATTCTAAGCTGTGTAAAACAAGATGAGTCCGTCTTTTCATAAATTATGGAAAGGCGGAGACTTAAACTGCAAATTTGAAGAAATCAAGATACAATTTTCGGGTTGCATTCATCGGTCATAAATTCATAACTACCTATATTTTTTTACTTTTTATTATTCTAATTAAACTCTATCTTTCCATATTTTTATGGAAATACGATCTTTCCCAAAAATTTGCCAAACAAGATTTGGTGTGAAATTAAATTAAATAATATTAGTTTAAAAATTTTAAGAAACTGGATTGAGATACTCCCCCGTTTCTTTATTTGTGGCACCATATGTAGCATATGTAGGCAAAGTTTTGGGAAAGACGGTATTTCCATAGACTTATGGAAAGATGAGATTATATCTTTGTTGCAATATTAAATTTTTATTATGCAACGTGTAGTAGTTATAAATTTTATAACCCGGTTCATACAACCCGGAAATTTTATCTTCATTTCTTCTAATTTACACTTTAAACCTTGATTTTTCCATGACTTATGAAAATATAGTTTTTCAAGAGACGGACTCCCATATGTATAAGTGTTGGATTTAGGTAAAGAAATGAATAGATGAAACTGAATGTAGAAAGTAAAAAGTAGAATGACTAGATGAAATTGAAATCATCTTGCCAAGAATGGAAAGTGTACTATTAATTTTTTCCAATAATAAATCTGCCACAAATAAAGAAACGAAGAGAAAAGTAATTAAGTTAATTGGAAAGAATAAAAGCCGACTTAAACGGCTTATAGGGAAGGGTATGCTTTACGTGAAAAGTAATTAAGTTAGAGCCAAAAAGTTAAGCAACAACTGAGCGAAGAGGTTTTCCGATGAACACTCCTAGTCCGTCCCCACCAGTTAAATCAACATGGCCAAACCAAAAGTCGATGGGACCAAAATAAATCACAAACATTTAAAAAATTACGCGGGCCCGCTTGTTGCATGAGTGCCACGTGTCACAACTCAATCTGCTGGTATAAGAATTAGAGGCCATTTTCCACTGCTGTCCGAACCTGAAAGCTCAACCCAAACGTCTCCCCATTGGCCCCAAATTATCGTTTTAGGGTTCTTGTTCTATTATTATTTTTGAATTGCGAGGGGAAAAATCAGTGTGTATTGTTTCTGTGATTCTGAAGATTTGCTGCGGAAATTGATCAGAAATTGTCCCCTGGGAGCTGGAGGTGAGCTCAGTCCAGATCACTGTGTGCGTGTGCGTTTTTTGGTTTTGTTTTTGGGATGACGTGAAAGTTACTCTAGATCATGAACATATGTGGAATTTGTAGATTGATGTTTTGTAATTTAATTTAGGTGTGAAATGGGTTCTTGAAGTTTGATTCTTTGTTCTTATCTTTATACTAATGGGGCTGTGTATTTGTTCTTATTTTTGTTTTATTTGATTACTGTTGTAGTTAGCCTTTTAAGGTTTTCATAGTTTTTGTTCCTATGGAAGCAGAATATGTTGAAGATTGCTTAGATTTATTCAGATCCTGAATCTTAGGTTTCTATGAACTCCTATGTTGATCTTCAATTTGAAGGGAAATGATTAGATGGTCAGAACATGTTGTGTGTTCCTTTGAATGCACTAGCTCTGTTTGGAAAGTCCTGTTTGGCTATACAGGTCAAAGTTAGGTCTTGATTCAGTACCTTTGTTTGGCAAGCAGGGTTTGGTCTCAGGCTGATGCAACTCTCTTTGTAAAACTTATTTCAAAACCACATTATCATCAAGCAGTAATTTTGCCAGCTAGATTTTGAAAAAACCCAGAACTGCACTTTTCAATCAGGGTCCACAAAACAAGAAAAGGGGCATGAGATTCTTATATCGATTACCTTAGCAAACATACTCTGAAATTTTTGCAATGTTATGGACGTGTGTCAAGGGAGCATAAGTGGTGACATATTCCCTCTTAATTAATCTTATGTCTGTTTTGTAGCTGAAAGAAGGGTTCTCGTTTGATTTATATGCTGAAGTCAGTTAAGTATTGCTTGATTATAACAATGTCTCATTGCCCTGAAGAACAGAGATTTAGCTGTACGTAGCTTATGCCTGGTTAATTCGTGTTATGTATGGTGTAATTTAGACTATTATTTTGTTCTCAGTCACCAGCTGCTTTGTATCACAGCTGTAAACTGGAGGTCATTCTTCAGAAAACAATGAAGATAGAATATTCTGCATGAACTGTCACTGAAAAGGAAGATGTACACATTATGGACTTTTTAGTCTCCTTCAAAACATTTGGATTTTAATCATCATCATCATCATTATCATCATCACATATGGATTCTAGTGAAAGGTATTCACATATTAAGTTGCTCTTTAAGTATTTCAGTGCAATAAATGTTAAGAGTACACATGTCCTCAAGCTAATTTAACCTTGCATCTGTAGGGCTCTTGAAAAAGTATTTCCAAATGGTGATGTGTATGCGGGTGGTTTTAAAGGACTGTTACCTCATGGAAAGGGATTATATACATGGTCTGATGGGACCGTTTATGATGGTCATTGGGAAGAAGGGAAAATGACTGGGAAAGGTCGGATCAACTGGCCATCAGGAAATGCATATGAGGGCGATTTTTCTGGGAACTTCCTCCATGGTTTTGGAACATTTACAGGTTCTGATGGGTCTTCATACAGGGGCAACTGGAGCATGAACTCACAACATGGTATTGGACGAAAGAGGTATCACAACGCGGA
>JAULKM010000008.1:4051855-4063442 GCA_032355605.1 Rubia tinctorum
TTCCTGATTTTGAACTACTTGGTTTATCTAAATTATTAGTTACTATTTTTAATTCTAATTCTAAATCCTTTTCTTTTAACATGATTAGTTCTTCTTTTATTATTTTTATGTCATTCTTTAATCTATTGATTTCGCTTCTTAAATCGTTTGATTTTATTATGTTCTTTTTATTATCTAATTTTGAATATTTTGAAATCATTTTACTTAGACTAAAGGGTTCTTGTATTTGTGGTAGTTTTGAAACATTTTTGTTCTTCCATTACCAGGGTTTTTAGTCTATCAATATGTTCTTGTTTGTTATCATTTACTTCTAAAATTTCTTTCTTATTAACTGGAGTTTTTAACATATTAATAGTTGGTAATTTACATTGACACATACTATTATTATCTGAATATGATGAGCCTGAACTATATTCTATTTGTTCTTCTTCTGAACTATCTATTAATAATGACATTAACTTCGTTCTTCATTCTTTTTCATCTAAAAATAATGAATTTATTTTCTTTTCTGTTTTACAATATGCTGATGTATGACCAAATTTTTTACATTTTTTACATTGAATATTTTTATATTTATTACTTGTCTTATAATGTTTTTCTTTGCTATGTTTTTTATAAATTTTATTATTATTATCATAGTATTTTTGTTTTGAAAATCTTTTATTATTTTTAAAAGCTTTTTTATATCCTGATGATGGAGCCTTAATACCTGTAATACCAAATTGCTGACAGAATGATCCCATTTCCTTTTTCTCTGATCCATATTTATGTTGAATTTTCAAATCTTGACATAAAGTAAGGGCTTCTTTTTTAACAAAAGCAAATATTTGTCCAAGTGTTATACTAGTATAATCTATTTTCTCAACTCCTAATTCTTTCTGTAAATTTGTAATTATTCTTTCTGAAAATAAATTTGGTAATCCTGTAATAAACTTTTCCTTCCAAAATGGTGCATTTGAATCAGTTCTTCTTAATACTTGGGTTAAAAATATATCTTTATACCATTTGAAATATGTTGAAGTTGGACATCTTAAATTTGTTAAACATATTTTTGAACTAGTTAATTCTTCATTGGGATTTCCTATGAAATGCATTGAAATTATATATATTAGAAAAGTTGATCCATCTTGAGTCATGACCCATGAAATATTTTCTCCTTCTCCTACAATTTCTTCTGTTTCATGATTCATAATTGATTGCTTTTCTTCTAAGGTAAGATTATTATCCCACCATCCTTTTAATTGTCCAGTAAATCCTGTGACTAATCATGTTTAAGAGAATGCCGATCATCAATCAACACACTCACAATTTTTCAACTATAATGACAATTGCGGTGATGACCTACAAAAAATGTGGAATGATACATATCAAATTTGACAATTTAAGTCAGTGAACCAGCAAATGGCAATGCTTCGACTCTTTTCAATTTAGTTGTAGCCAAGCACCCTCTCCACAAAAACACCACCACCCTCTTCCTCGCGCCTAAGTACTAATCCAACCACCACTATAGTATATCGGAGTCTAGGAAGAGTTCCATAAGTAGATTAAATGAGTGAGAAAATCCAGCTAATGTTTCGGAATAAAATTACAACAGAGTTCAAACAAACTGATTGAAATAGAGAGCCGGATAACAATAAAAAATTATCTTTACATGATAAAAAATAATTGCACAAGCATATGAATTTTTAAGATCATACCCCGGGAAAGGCTAACTGTATACTCTGAAAAACCTCAGTTGTTTTTTCCTTTGCAGAGTACATGACCATAACAGCTTTCAGGGAAGTGATACCCGCTGATTTCAGAACTATTGAACTTGATCCATCGCCATATAGAACAGGGAAACCGTTCTTTTTAGATGTCTGTCAATACAATCATTTAGAAGAACACTATTTGGTGGAATAAGCAGATCATCATTTACTTCATATATAGGAACTTTAAGATATCACATGAATGCCGCAATAACAACAATGTCTAAGGAAACGAACATTTCTCCCTTAGTTAAAATGGTAGCATACGTACCTTCACTACAGATGGATCGAGATCAAAGGCCACATAGGGTCATCCTGCATCCACACCATCACCATCCAATCCCGAAGCCAGTGGAGTGGACAAGAAGTTAGCAAGGACCTGCAGATTGACAAACAGCATAAATCGTCTGGTGATTCTGAATTTCAATAACCTCACTCTCATAAACATAATGACATACCTGCCCATCTGCCCGAACCCAAGGATGACAACTGGATCACTTGTAGTGTAATTAACCGTGTCAGCATTTTTTTGTGAAGATTATGATGTGTTTTAGCCTTCATAGAATCGTAAGATGATTAAGAAAAAGACTCAGTTTTATAAATCATGCAAAGCTTTATCATTACTGATCTCGGGGTAATATCAGAGCACTACAAGTATACAACAAAAAACCATCCATATAAATACTGAAGCATTCTCCTTGACAAAATGATAATACTCAATTATCTCATCTCTTAAACTCGGTATCAACCTGTAAACTGAAGTAAATGGCCATGTAACTAAAGATTGTCAAGTATTTGAGTAATATTAGTCGGATCAACACAATGATGTTCTTGTTTAATACTCCCCCACAGCAGTACATATATTCATTTGTGGGTTTCCCAAGCACATACAAATTATATAAATATCTCAATTCTTAACTGCCCAATTCTATGTTTTTATCTTAATAAATTTAAAGACGCCAAATCAAACCATGTAAGAATTCAGCTTCTTCATGCGATAATATATATTTTTAATTTAATGAAGTGATTACATACATCATACTGCTCAAACTTCTCACTAATGACATCAGCAGCCTTTCGTCCGATTTCATTAAGCCAAGGAGTTAATGCCATTGACAGCACCACAACGATTATAAGAAGCTTGTTAAGCTCAAGAGGGAGCACTCCAAGCCTGTAGTCAAGCATAGACATCCATGTAAGTGAAAGCTTAAAGATAGCACAGAAATCAACGAAGAGTTTGAAATTGTTTCCAACCCGTTTGCAAGTGAGAACACTACAAATGCAAATTCACCTCCCTGGGAAAGAAGGAACCCTATCCTGACACTTTCTTGAAGCGAAAGTCCAACCCGAGGACCTATGGCTGCTATTATTATAGTTTTGATAGCAATCAAACCGCCCAACAGCGAAAGAACATTTGGCCATTCTCGGATAAGAAGCTGCATAAAACAAAGATGCATGCATGAACTTATAATGTGAGAAATTTCACCAATGAGTATTATTATAGAATTAAAATTAGCAGAGACAAATGTGCAAACATGGTGTTTAAAGGAAGTATTACCTCCATGTCAATAGAAGTCCCAGTGGTCACAAAAAACAGCCCAAGAAGCAACCCTCTGAATGGCCTTATATCAGCTTCAATCTGAGTACGGAAATTTGTTTCTGCTAATATAGCCCCGGCAAGAAATGCTCCAAGCTACATAATAACATCAAGAATTTATATGGATGACCAAACCAATATGCTCATAATGCATGTTACTCAGGCAATTGTTTCCTAACCGTATCGCTGAAACCCAACTTCTGGGTCAAAAGTGACGTCCCTGCAACTGTCAGCTGACAGAGGGCTACAAAGGCCTCTGAGCTTCTTGTTTCAGCAACCACCTGGAATTAAATAAGTAACTTACTTTGCACTTAATCTTCTTTCCGTATGAGATGTAAATCAACTTTGATTCTCGTTTTGTTAACCAACCTCAAAAACTCGCCTCAAAATAAACTTTCCTCCCAGCGAAAGCAAACCGAGTCCTAATAAAGCCTTCAGACTTTCTTGAGCTAGCATTGGCCAAACGCTCTCCTGAGTAAAATTCTGAAGAGAAATTTCCTATACGATGAGTAAGAGCAGCAAAAAAAATAGAACTCTGAAGTAAAATCAATCCGCTAGACCTTCAAGCATAGCATACACGTAGAGAACTAATATACGAGTATGTTCTACGGTTCTACCTGGCTCTCTAACACTGGTAGGATGACTAAGAGTGGGACAACAGCTATGTCCTGCAAATATCAAGCAGTAGGAATCCATAAAGGTTATTGGTTTGACACTTTTGAAGCACTTTGCATTTCAGACCTAGTCAATTCAGAAAGAGGGATACAATGATACATATGTAACTGCATAAAGATCTTCTGAAATATAAGGATCAGAAGAATTATATTGAACAAGAGTAAATAAACCTGTAAAAGGAGTACTCCCAAAGTTGCTGAACCGAGTCTAGTTGGAAGTTCACCCTTCTCTGCAAGAAGCTGGAAGGGTTGCTAGAGTAAGCTCTAAATTGCAAGATATCTTTTCGACTGTTAAGCTTAGCTTCTTTTTTTCTATTTTTTTCTCCTAATTTATCATGTCATGGGAAAGAAAAGACCAACAAAAAAAGTAGCAAGAAAAGTACAGTACATTTTAAAGAAAACTAAAATGAGAATTCAAGCTACAAAAGGAAGTATAGAATAAAATTTGGATGCAAGGCCAAAAAACATGTCCGACAATGGCAAAAAATAGCGCATCTTAACATTGGCAACCCTTGAACCAGCAAAATGAACGCTGTACAATAATACCTGCAAAACGAACGCTGAAGAAGACAGTGACAGGGCGGCACCAATGACCACAGCCTCATCGATGCTTCTGATGTTCACCTAAGTGGTTACAAAGAATTAATGCACATGAAAAAGGATGAGCAAACAGGGGGAGAGTTACGCAGAGATGATAGGAGCAGATTTCTTACTAAATCAGGTCTCGAGTGAAAAAGGAACATCAGAATCCTAGTCCCTACAGCGTCATTAGCTGGAAGCTCAAATGCGGTGAAAGCAAGTGTGGACAAAACAACCTTCAATGCAACATATATAAAGGATTTAGGAATCACCATGATATCACGGGCCGACCAATAATTTGTCCAGGACAACTATATTCTTGACAAGGAACATAAAATTTAGTGAGCAACAAAAGATTTGTTATGCATTAGCCATTTGCACATGGTTAGCAGCACACCTGAGTCAATCCCAAGCCAAAAGCAAATTTAGCAAGAGCTTTTAAACGTGCAAGTGAAAGCTCCAAGCCCATCTCAAACAGCTGCAAGCAGACAGTTAGTTAAATATCAACCAGATAACATGTTTCAAAGAAAATCAACCATGCAATAAGTCTTGTGCCACAATTTCCGAATAAAATATCCAACTAAAGATCAAACAGCAGTCAGAAAAAATATCTTGGCCAAGTTACTTCGAGGCTCACAATCTCTCAGTACTAAAAGTAAAATTCCCAAACTGCAATGTCATTTAGAGTGCAATCTGATGGTTAAGCACATCAGAAACCATTGGACTCAGAATATGAACAAGAAGAGCAAATGCAAGTACAATATGATGGTCAATCATCTATCATTCTATGTTCCGGCAGGTAACAAAACAAAATATATGTAATACATCCTACAGCACATAAACACAATTAAACAACTTGAGGACATGCAGCTACTTGTATTGCCTTGAAAATAAAGGGAGGGGTCATTTAAAAAGACAGTGCACCTCAAGAAGTCCATCGAATTGGTATAAAAAATAACAATGAAAATATACTATCATACTTACCAAGAAAAGGATCCCCCATTCCGATAGAATCTTAACATCCGTAAGATTCCTGATCCATCCAAATTGATTGAGCACAACACCAGCAAAGAAAAATCCAAGTATCTGAGGCAGACAAGTGAATCATTAAGGTAAATTGTGAAAACCATGAACCTTGAACCACTCAAAAGTATAGCACCTTCAAACAATCAGACACAACAACAAGGACATGCCAAATGCAAAACCTAACATGAACTAGTGTCCTAAATTAAGGAATATTTCAATTCCTAGCAAGCGTAACATATGATCCCACATGGACAAAGTAAGCTTACAGGGCTAGCTTTGATGGTTTTAAAGGCGGGAACAACCAACACAATCACACCTAACAACGTCAATGTATCCGAACCCAAGTCATTGATGACATCAACGGCACTGGAAACATCAAGCACAGCAGATAACCGGAATCCACCCGTCTTCCACCTGTGTCTATGGAGGATGAAAGATCCATTACGGCTAACATTGTTGCAAGATGAACAGCGCCTGCCATCAAACACAACCTCAGAGCTACAACGGCGATTTATACGAGCATATGAAGACTTGAAAGGAAACTTCACAGTTCTATTATAAGCAGAGTGCCGAGCTCTAGCTCCATAAACACTTGTCTGAGCAATAAAGTCATACCCCTGCAAGCAATCAGCATCAGAGAATTATATACTCCCTCTCTTGCACTAATCATGTCTAGCTTTAGGCATGTTTAAGCATCCATATTCAATGGATTGTAGCTTAATATTATGAAAATTTTATAATTTAAAACTATATAGTGGAGTATATACTATAAGAATCTAACATTCCCAATATTAATACTATTACCTGTCAATGAGATTTTATGATCAACATTTAAACTTCGAAAATAAATAGCAAACTATTACTCATGATCAAAATCTAAAGTTTGAAAATCAATACAGAATTCTGCAAACACAACAACACATTCAGTTCCCCAGTTCTTCTCTCTGCCCTTTTGGGCCATCAAGAACATACTTTTCCGGTCTCCCCCCTCAACTTTTGTCAAGATTATGACTTCATAAGTACCCATTTCAAGTTCTTGAAATTGTTGCATGAACGCATTAAAAAAATGAACAGAAGCGGCCAATCCAATTACCTTGGAGGTGTGATAACAAGGTACAGAGTCCAGCATGACAGGCTTTTTGAGGAAGATTAAGATTCTAGCATTGGGTTCATTCTTTTTTCCTAAAAGTTTTGGATATATTCTCACGTTTCTTCAGAATCGTGATATTACAAATATATGAAGTTGAAAAATGGAAATGATCGTGGCCACAAATTCGAGCTCGAAATGAACTTGGGGCTCTTGTGAGGACTGAGGTGGAGAGTGACAGTTCGGAAAAGGCTGAACAAAATGTCTTTAGTAAAACTGATGAAAATGGTTCCTTTTAATTGGCCATTATCCATAGGAATGGTTTGGATTACCACTTGTAACAGCTCAAACTTCTTGTGAAGAAATAAATTTTTGAAATAAGAATTGGGGAAATATACAAATATAAGCCTACATAATTGAGAAAGTGCAGATATAACTCTAGCATAATTTTAAGTGCAAAAATAACTCTAACTAATTTATGGAAGTGCAAATATAACATTCTGGTGAGAAATCCAGCGTTGACCCCATACAAAATGACAAAATTGCCCTCGGACCAAAATCTGAATTTGGGTGGACAATCATACCCTTACCCGCGACAGCCGCCGGACTGATAGGGTTATTTCAGCACATTATGAAAACTGATAGAGGTATATCATCGCATTCCTAAAACTTATAGGGTTATATCAGAATATTCGTATAAAATGTAGGGTTATGTCAGCACATATTATAAATGCAAAACCTATTGACATTAAAAACGCTGGTCAGAGAACACAACAAAATAAAAACTATGAACGCAACACCAAAAGTCATCCACTCATCAATCCGGACTAAACTCAACAAAATAAGCAAAATATTATTAAAAAATCCTTATATTCTATACCATATATACCACATATTTCTATTCATGTGACGAGGAGAAAAAAATCACAAAGTCAAACTTAATATCGCATTAATCTAGTGAATTAAGGGAAATTTTATGAAAATACCATTTTTGAAAGATTCTCGCACCTCCATTTCAACGTCTGTTGCGTCAACCTTACCAAATTCTTTCTTCGCCAATAGAATCACACTTTGGAACGTCAAAAATCGGTAGAAGAGGTTGAAATAGTGGTTACGTGCGGTGGGCGTTGATTTTGTACTATTATGACACTTTGTTTTTATATTGTGTGCTGATATAACCCCATATTTTTTTACAAATGTGTTGATATAATCCTATAAGTTTTAAGAATGTTCTGATATAACCCTATCAGTTTTCATAATGTGTTGAAATAACCCTACCTGGTCCGTTGGCGGTCCGGGTAATAATGTCATTTCCTATTTTTTTGTTTTTTCCAGAAGGGCAAAAGTGTATTTTCATGAAATTCTGGCTAAAAGTTACCGGAAAGGGTTATATTTGCACTTTCACTTATTATATAGGGTTATATTTGCACTTTCAATTATCAGAAGGTTATGTATGCACTTATGTGAATTATATAGGGTTATATATGCACTTATGTGAATTATATAGGATTATATATGCACTTGGCTCTAAGAATTGCATGTGTAGCACACAAAGACTTGTTTTAAACCGACTAATCGTTAATTTTATTTATTGCAACAAGGTTTTATAACTATAAGTTTTTTTAATTGTATCGTAATGAGTAGATACTTATAATTTGACATTAAAAATTATTAAAACAAGGTCTTTTATGATTTATCTAACTATTAGTTGGTTCTCCATGTATTTATTTGATCTTGCTTTAAAACTATAAATAAACATAGTTACTTGCATTTAGTAGCCACATTGCACCATTCTAGGAGAAGAAATTGAATACTCCATTAGTACCTTATTAAATTGCCCACTTACTATTTTGAATTGTGTCAACTTAAATTGTGCAATCTGAACTTTGCCAAATATAAACTCATTTGACCCGAATTGAAAAGTATGGAATGCCCTTAAAGTTGAGTGAATTTACTGGGCTAGTAGGCTGATTGAAGGCTGATTGTAGTTTTGGTTTTGAACTATCCAACCCACACTGTGTCGCGTGCCCTGTCCTTTTATCTTTCCCATGTCTTCAAGTGAAGATGCATATGCGTTAGCCTATGTTTAGCAGGGCTTATAAGCTGCTTTACTAGTGAGCCCAACCATATTTTGTGTTAGGTAACTTGTAAATGAGCAGTTTTCGAAAAAACTAAATTATTTTTTTGGTCTCTGAAATATCATCTTATACCATCTTTTGGTCCCTAAGACTAATACTGAGTGTATTCAGAACCCAACAAATGCAAAATGATTTGTTTGGTCCCCAAACCAGATTTCGGTTGATTTTCAGGTAAACCGGTATTATTTTTTTGATATGGCCAGGGGTATTTTTGTAATTTCATTGAATAAAAACATCAAAAAGAAAAAATTCCCCCAACCCTTCGATTTTCGATTGCGGTTCTGCTCACCATGAACGTCAATGGCCTCAATGGAGCTTGGGAATATTAAGAGCTCCAAGATTGAGAGTTTTTCGTCCCCATTTCAATGGCGACAATGGCCTCTCTATTCCTCAAATCCCCAATCCATTCCCGATCCTTCCCCAAACCCCAGAAATCCCTCTTCACCGCGTCCTTCATCCTCCGCGTGAACAACAAGCCCAAGAACCGAGCTTTGACTCTCAGCGACAACGACAAGCACGAAAATGGAACAGAGAACAACAACAATGACGACGGGAAGAGGAAGACGGCGTCAAAAGATACGAATATTCATTCCACATTGAAATGACAAAAGTATACACAAAACGGTGTAAGGAGACGGAGATGTTCGTCGCGCGGTGTAGAGCCCGCCGATTGAGCTAATGGAGGAAGGAGACAGCGGTGGAGAGGGCTTGTCCGATTCGAAGATTCCCGAAACTGCACCGCCGTCGGGTAACAGTGAAGGAGAAGCGTTAGCTTCATCGACGGAGTCGGTGAATAATCAATCTTCCTTGGGGCAATTCAACGTCGAAGAAGGCGACAGCGAGGGTTTCAAGACACTAGATCAAATAATTATTCCGGTGACGGATTATCCGCAAGAGCAGAAGAAAGCTAAACCGAGCAATCCGATTGGAAAACGGAGGGCGAGTTCACCGAGGCGGTGCTAGATCTTTTTTTCCGACGTGTCGACCTCGCAGATGGAGACGTTGTTTGCTCCGGCGCAAGTGAAAGAGGAAGATGACGATGATGATGACGACGCAAGCCTCAACAAGAGAGCTCGAGAAGAAGGGGTGGGGGTGAAAGAGAAAAAATAGAAATGAAAAATAAATAGAAAAGATAAAGAAATATAAATTGAATTTTTTTAATTGAAAATGTTTTTTAACTAGTAAAATTATGAAAATATATTTGACTATATTGAAAAAATAATTCCGATTTACCTAAAAATCACCCGAAATCTGATTTAGGAATCAAACAAATCATTTTGTATTTGTTGGGTTCTAAATATATGTTGTATTGGTTTCAGGGACCAAAATATGGTACTCCCTACGTCCCAGTTCAAATTGCAAAGAATATTTTTCACCCTCATCAAGAAATTTGTCTAACCGTTAATATGTTTAACTACGTATAATAACAGCAAACAAAAAGTTACTTTTGAGAAATTACTTGTTATGACGAATCCAACAATATCACATACGATTGTATTATTGCTTATATATCTACTCAAATATGTGGTCAAAATTTGATACAAAATAATGCCAAATAGTATGTGTGCAGTTTGAGTTGGGACAGAGAGAGTATAAGATAATATATTATGGAAAAATAAACAATTTAGTCTTAAAAAAACAGAAGTTGTTTTTAAAGAAAATGGTGAGTAGACCAGCTTTTTAAAAAAACGATCTGCATTACTAATTGTAATTTCTGATTGCAACTCCGATTGAACTTCCTCCAAAAAAACTAGCCGACGTAGCCTTCTTCTTCTTCAATCTTTTTCCCGAACAACAATTTATTTAAATTTATGTTTATGTTATTCAATAAATGTGAGATTTATCTCCACAAATTAGTTTTGTTCTTCGACCTGACGCTGTGTGTCATGATGATAGCTCGATTTAATTGTTCACGTTGATGTATTGTTCTCGATCTGCTTTACAAAGCGTGTGTTCATAATTTCGTTTGTGCTTTTGCTTTTGGGTTTCCATTAATTTGGATACGTCAGGTCTGTGTCAGATCTGTGTTTTTTTAAGGTGTCTACCGTTTGGACAACTAGATCGTGGTTGGATTAAGTCAGGGGCGGAGCCAGAAAGCATTTGTGGCGGGGGCTGATGAGCAAAGAAAAAAAATCTCCAATTTTTCTTGGTATTAGAAGGGGTTGGAAATTTTTTTAAAAAAAAATTCTCGTAAATTTTAGCTCGGCGGGGGCTGGAGCCTCCTCTAGCCCCCGCCGGTCTCCGCCCATGGATTAAGTTGTGTTGAAGATCCCTGTTTGGCGCGGTGGTATTGATGCGTGATAAGCTCCTCTTTGCCAAGTGGTCATGTTTTCGCAGGAAGCAAGTTAATATCTTGATGGCGATGTTACAAATTTTTTATTGGATCTCTGATCTGTAATAGTACAGACGATCAGCTTGGTTGACAAGTAATTTAAATATCCTTGCAATAATGTAGTTAGTACTAGAGGCTAAGTTAGGTTGGATGTCAATTCCACCATTATAATTGCCGCTGGGCGTTTTTCCCAACATTTTGAAATTATTATTTTGTTAAGGCAAAATCTATGGAAAGACCTATTTCCATAGGCATATGGAAAGACAAGGTTGAATTGGAATTATAGAAAGGTAAAAGGTTTTAGTTGCAACATTAAAAATTTATTATGCAACATGTATGAGTGATAAGTTTATGATCCGATTAATACAACCAAAAAAATTTATTTTAATTTACTTTAAATTTTCAG
>JAULKM010000008.1:4099480-4111519 GCA_032355605.1 Rubia tinctorum
GTTAAGGAAATGGAGGGAGTATGGTGATAACTTAAATCCAAATGTTTAGATATATGAGTGAATGAATTAAATTTATGAACTAAAAAGTATAATAGGTAATGAATTTTTTCAAAAATAGAAATTGTATTAAATAAAACAGTAAAGTGCATTCATACTTTCGAATTATTTGTTTAGTGCACATATGCCATCAGTTTTTGAAGTGCACATATATTCCTCGCATTTTTTCAAAAGTGCACATATAACTCTTCCAGTTTTTTGAAAGTGCACATATATCCCTGTAACTGGAGATCGGCGTTTGAAAATTGATGGATATATATGCACAATCAAGAAACTAGTGGTATATGTGCACTTTAAGAAAATTAAGGGGCATAGATGCACAAGATGAGCAACTGGGGACATAATCGCACTTTACTCTAAATAAAACTATAAAAAAATTAAAAGTGTCGTGCATAGGGGTGAGTATTAAAATTGAACCGTTGAGACGTCTCTTGAATCTCAACTACAACAACTCATGGACATAATTTTGACGGGAGAAATTTCTTAGTTTGGTGATACAGTGGTCGTCCTCGGATGCATATGGGGAAGTCGCATTCAGCAAATGCGACTTCATGTTTTGTTTAATTTTTTAATGATTATAATAGAGAGCGCATTCAGAAAATGTGCACTCATCCATTTATCGTTGAATTAATTGGAAAGTAAAAACAGAATTTGAGAGCGCATTTATCAAAGAGTGTGTCTCTTGAAAAACGGGTTTTCCATAAGTCATGGAAAGACCAGGATTTAAAAGTAAATTAGAAGAAATGAAGATAAAATTTTTGAGTTGCATGAACCGGGTTATAAAATTTATAACTACCACACGTTGCATAATAAAACTTTAATATTGCAACAAAGACCTTTTAGTTTTTATTATTCTAATTAAACTCCATCTTTCCATAAGACTATGGAAAGAACCAAGACTTTACCTTTTTCAAATGCGCACTCTTCCAAATTGTTTTTAAAAAGATTGAAAATATTATATTCCCTCTTTCAAATTGTTTTCAAATTGAGTAAAAATGTTATATTCCCGCTGCTTGTTGCTGATTCATCGAATATCTTAATGCCGTAGTATTTTTATCCCAAATTTAAGAAATAATAATAATATTAAAAAATGAGATCATATAAAATTATATTCTCATTTAAATTCGATCCATATACAAATTGAAAAATAATATTATAATATTTTTAGACAAATAATAATTTAAATATTATTATAATTCAATTACAATAGTATAAAAATAGTTATATTTATATAAAATAATATTATTTTATTTATAATATAAAATAATAAATTAATGATTTTATAAGAGAATAATATTTTACCCTCTATCAAGAACTCTTTTGACGGAGTTAATTCTCACTTAGGAAACCTCAGGCATGTACACGATAAGAGTGGAATGAGATTAAAGACAACCTTCGTAGTGTTTTTTTTCCAATCGAATCTGCACACTTATTATTTGACAGTTAAAGTTGTCGAACTTTGACCTCATATTTAAATAAATATATGAACAATAATCTAGTCGTATATGCTATTGTTAGATAGTTAGTTAATACATATAGTTTCTAAATATTATTTTTTACTTGTTGTTATTATTCGTAGTTATATATATTTTCAGTCAAACATGTATTTTAGAAATTGTGATTTTTTTATACAAATTCCCCTGCAATGGTGGAGTATATGTTTTCCCTAACAAATATTCATAGAAAAAAAATCTTCCTACCGCAATTACAGTACGAAAGTTTATACATCACCAACTCAATCATCTTTCATATTATCATATTGCATTTAGCAAGATTGTGATTACTCGAAAGAACGGAGTATGGTCAGATGTATTAATAGTGCATTAGCAACACATGTCACTTATAATAAACAAATATTCAAACACAATACAAAATTACAAATCAAATCAAATCGAGATTAAAATTGGTTAACGAGAAAGTAAAAAATAACCGGCTTTGTATATGAACTTACTCCCTCCTCCGATTCTTTATAAGTGACACTATAAGTTTATGCGCTAGAATTTACGGGGAGAAAATGAGTGGATAAAATAGAAGGTAGAATGTAAATAGTAAAATAATTGAATAAAATCGAAGAAATATTACCAAAAATGAAAAATGTGCTAATATAAAAGAAACAATAAAAAATAAATGTATGTCAATAATAGAGAAACAGAGGAAGCAGTAGTCAACAAGCACTCATCGTATGAAATTTTCACGGCCACATCCCCTTTAGAGCAGCCCTGCAGTATATGAAATCGATGGGGTTAAGAACAACTATGATACAATCAGTTTCTTAAACTCCACTCAGAATCCTTTTTTGGAAGTTCTCAATGAAGTCAACGATGTATTATCTTCAGTCAAGTTTTTCCAGTCTGCCTATTTTAGGAAAGTTCATAGAGGTCCAGTGGCCCACCAGTTGGCCCATGCCTATTAATAAAATTCTTACTCCCTCCGTTTTTCTATGTTTGGCACCATAGGTTTTTTTTTTTAAAGTTGAAATGTGTGGATGAAATTGAATGAGAATAGTAAAAGGTTTAATGAGTGGTTGAGAATGTACTTTTTGCCATAAAAGGAAAGGTGACAATCTTAGAAAAACATACTAAAATGATAAGTGTGCCAAAGTTAAAAAAACAGAAGGAGTACTTAATTTAAAAAAATCACGGATCAAATCAGCTCAATTCTTTTTACACATTTCAATTTCTAAGTAAAAGCTACTACATACATTTCAATTTCTAAGTAAAAGCTATTACATCCGTTTCGTTGGATGTGACACCATAACCTTACGTGTTTTGAATTTAGGTGCATAAAATTAGTGGATGAAATTGAATTTAGAAATAAAAAAATAGAATAATGGGATGAAATTGAAAGAATCTTGCAATAAAAGAAAATTGTGTCAAATCCATACAAACCACTAAAAAAATGAAAGCTTACCACATTCAATCAATGAAACGGAAGAAGTATAAAGCATCTAAATCTACGAGTACTTTATCTCACAACAGCCTTTTCCGGTAAAGACTCAATTATAGCGATTCCTAGGATCCGATATTAAGAATAATGCGAGTGAGGTTCGAACATGATCTCATGTATTTACACTCAACAAATCATTTCAACATTGTATCCATCTGGGAGCCTAATTAAAGAGCACTATAAAATAGGACCGCGTGTCCGGAAAAAGTCTAACAATAAAAGTATATTTTTACAGAAATGGAACGATGAAAGTAAATTTACCAGCGTCAATCGCTAAACATTATAATTTATGGTATTAATGAATAACTTAACTTTGCTCGTGTCGTTTTTTTTCCTTAAAGAAAAAAAGATGGGTTGTTCCGACCTTATCTGACTGATTTGAATTAAATTGTACAAAACTGATTTAAATTATAGATAAATATATTAAAAATGGAAAATTTTCAGGAAATATGGATAAGTCATTTTATTTTTTATTTAAAATTTGTATTTTCAAAAGTTAAATATTATATTTTATAAGTTAAATCATGTAATAATAAGACTCATATGAATGTGAAAATATTATAATTTAACTTGAAAGTTATTTATTTAAATTTAAAATTTTAGTGATCAACTTAACAAGTACATTACATTGTATAATTGAGAAATTGCTGTCTATAACATAATGACATACTATCTACCAGGAGTTCCCCTCTTAAAAATTAATAAAAATACAATCAAATTAATTTGAGTTTCATCAAAATAAAATTATGTTGAACAAAATTAAAATGCTAATAAGTTTGGAATTCGGTAGAATATGGATTAAGTAACTTCGCATTGCTTTCCTATTATCACAAGAATGGTAATGATCTGTCAATAATTTAAGTTGATAGGTTCCTGTAATTAATTGATATTTATTAAATTATTTCTTTATTAAAATATAGCCCACGACCTATACTAAGTTTATGTTCTTCCTAATTTCATACATGAATTAAACTAAATTTAATTTAATCGAAAAGTAGATAAATTACAGAGTACATTAATTGAGTGTACTGTATAAGAAATAGATTGGCATAATATCGTGAATTAATTTACTTTTGACCAAGTCAAATACACAATAACCTCTTTTAAAAATTTCTCCATCATCAATTAATTTTTCCGATTACGTTTGATGTACTCCCCCGTTTCTTTAACAATGACACGTCATTTTGGGTGTTAGAATTTAGGAGATGGTAAATGAGTGGATGAAATCGAATTGAAAGAAGAAAAAGTAAAATGAGTGGATGTAAAAACCTTAAAGTTACCATAACTAGCATGTGCCACTATAAAATAAATATCATAAATTAGAAGGTGTGTCGTTGTTAAAGAAAGCGGATGGAGTATATTCAAAATATATAAAATGATCCGACAAAAATGACTTATTAATCAGTATTACTGAGTATCGAGACAATACGGATAAGTACTATTCCTTCCGTTTTTCTATTAATATCACACTTATTTTAATGAAATATTTTTTTATATAAATTGCATTTTTTTGAATTTTGATAATATTTCATTAATTTCATCTAGTCAACTTATTTTTATTTTTTTATATTCAATTTTATTCACCCATTCTAATATTTTTTTAGTAGAACAAAGGGACAACATTATGGTCACTGATTCATATATATATATTCGAAAAAGAATAATACTCCTGTGGATTTTTGTATAGACAAACTTTGTTTATTTTAAATAGTATATAATTTAACCGATTTAAGTTATAATTCACCTCTAATAATCGTTTAGATTTAACGTAATTATATGTGTAAAATTTTAAATTTTAAAATATTTTATAAGGTACTTATAATTTATTCATATGCACCTCATTCATTTTTTATAAGCCGTTATCTTTTATTTTAGTTTACCTTTTTAGAACTAGTACATTTAATTTTATATCAAAATATGAATTATTTTTATTTTAATATTTTAAATCCATTTATTTCACACAATTCTATTTATGTTAAAAATATAGGTAATGTCGATTTTTGATGGATGGAAAAACTACAACTTTAGTGTGATTTTTTTTTAAAAACTGCTTTAGTGTGATTTTTTTTTAAAAAAACTGCTTTAGTGTGAACTTGATTTCAACTTTTAATTCCAAATTTCCAACCCAACTCAAATGACCGAAATATCCCCGTTTTCCAACGATCTTTTCCTGACACGTCAACAGTTCACACCCCACATGCCACAGCGCGTTTCCTTCAATTTCACGCCTTTACTCACCAATGCCACGTCACATGCCCTTTGGGACCCACACCCTCAACTTCCTCCAAAAACCCTAAAATTCTAGACACATGCGACCCAAATTTCACTTAAAACCAGATGACGTACGCGTCCCTCCTTCGTAGGGGTCCACTAGATCCAACGCGCTATAGCCGTCCACGTGTCCCGCTTCATCAATCTCCGCCGTTCATGCCAGACGTCCCGGTCACAAGCCTCACACAGTAAACAAACTCACACCCACCGTCAGATCAAGAAGCTCCTGAGATCCACGGTCCTGAACCTGCCCGAGAATACCCCGGGCAGATCTCATCGCCTTTAAGAAGCCTCCCCCTCCTCCTCTCATTACTCGCTCAATTCATCCAAACCCTAACCCATCTCAACTACCCCAATTTTCCCCAGTCATCCTAATCCCCAACCTCCGGCAGATCGTCCTACAGTAGCTGCCGACGGTGATCGGAGATTGAGAATCTCGACGCGAAATCGCACCAGCGCGTGGAGCTTAAGCTCTTGCAATTTCATGTGTTTCACAGCAATCCATCAAATCCGACGGTGCAAGCTATGGCCTCCGCCGTCTTAGCGAGTGGGAATGAATCGAGCTGGGCGCAATCTGGCGGCGGATTCATGGGGAAACTACCTTACCTGAACCCTAACCCTAGCAAGAAGCAGAAGCAATTTCATCAGCAATCAGCCAACGGCCGTAGCCATCGCGACCACTCGCCGGCCGTGACGCAGACGGCGTCCGATGACGCATACTCCTTCAACCAGAAGCCCTCTGCAGAGATCAATCGCAACGGATTGGATCTCGGCGATCTGGTGAGGTACGACTTATCGTCTCGCACCAAAGCCGAGCTCTTGGAGCTCCGGAAACAGTTTGTCTCAGAGCTTGAACAGACCCGGAATCTCCAAGATCGAATCGAGTCGGGTCAATTCAGTGGCGGAATTCCCAACAACCCCAGATTTCACCCCAAATCAAAGAAGCCATCTGGAGGCGTTAAACGGTCGTTGCCGGCTACCTCTGGATCTAACAGAGAGGTAAAGAGATTTTCCAATGGAATGGAGAGGGGTAATTTGGGGAATGTCGTTGGTGAAATTACCGCGGACAATGGGCGCCTGTTGAAGGAATGTAAGCAGTTACTCTCGAAGATCATGAAACCCAAGAATTGCAGGATATTCAATACGCCCGTGGATGCGAAGCTTCTTGGGCTTCACGATTATCATCAGATTGTTAAGAGCCCTATGGATTTGGGTACTGTGAAAACCAATCTGGCCAAAGGGCGGTACCTCACGCCTGCAGAATTTGCTGCGGATGTGAGGCTGACGTTCAACAATGCACTATTGTATAACCCTAAAACTGACCCTGTTAATGGTTTGGCAGAGCTCTTCCTGGATAAATTTGAGGATATGTTCAGACCAATCCAAGAGCAAATCGGCGGTGGTGTTAGGAGGGAGTTTAAACTAGGTGCTCCAGTGGCTCTGGGCGGTAGTAGCGGCGGTTATGGAGGACTGGTAGAGGAAGTGCAGGGTAGCTCTTGGAATCACATACCGACCCCAGAAAGACCTAAGAAGATCAAGAATAGTCCTGTCTTCAAGAAGCAGGAGAGAATGCAGGCACAATCGAGGTCATCAACACCTTCGCTTCCACTGCCGCCGCAACCCATGGCTCCATTGAAAGCTCCGTCACCTGCTCCCTCTCCATCTCCAATAAGGTCTGCCCCGGTGAAGTCGCAAGAGGTGTTCAGGGCTTCAGTACCGAAGCAGCCAAAGCCAAGGGCGAAGGATCCTGTAAAGAGAGAGATGAGTATGGAGGAGAAGCATAAGCTTGGCAGTTGGCTTCAGAATTTACCCCAGGAGAAGATGCACCAACTGGTTGCCATCGTTAGGAAGCGCAACGGGGATTTGGCTCAAGATGGCGATGAAATTGAGCTCGACATTGAAGCTCTTGATACTGAGACGCTCTGGGAGCTTGATCGCTTTGTGACTAACTGGAAGAAGATGGTCAGCAAGACCAAAAGGCAGGCTTTGATGGGTAATCCCGTCACTCCAGTTGCTGCTCCAAGTACCTCGAACGCTGATATGGATGAGGTAATTCACAATGTGCCATTTCTTTGATATGTAGTTGGTTAAATCCGTTTTCGGGTTCAGATGTTTAGCTCTCGCTTATAATTTGTTGGTTTAGGGTGCTATAAGCGATAGGAATGACTCACCCAAGAGCTCTCCAAAGAATTCACCTGAGAAGGTTGCTAAGAAGGAGACTGCAGATGAGGACGATGTGGATATTGACGATGACATGCCCGTGACCAGCTTTCCTCCTGTGGAGATCTTGAAAGATGAAGGCATTGCTCCAGAACAAGGCAATGGAGGCAATGGGGGAGGCAGTAGTAGTTCAAGCAGTTCCAGCAGCTCAGGCAGTGAGTCATCGTCCTCTAGCGGTACAGATTCAGGCTCTTGTTGCGATACTAGTTATTTAGGTTATGGTTGTGTATTGAATTGGAATGATGATGCTTACGGGCTTGTTTCTACAGATTCCGATTCTGGTAGCTCCTCTGGAAGCGATTCAGATGCAGATGATGCTCAATCCTGATCCCAGTAAGCATCTGGATACTGGATCCTGGATCCTGTTGGTAGTGAAGATTGGACGAGGTTAGCTTCAGTGTTTTGGGGAAAGCTTATGTTGGTAGTGGTAGTGACTTGCAGTCTAACATTGAGATGGTTGTGAAGATTAGTTTGGTATCCTACGGTTCTAATGGTACTCTAGAATAGGAGATATTGTAGATAGTTTGAGAGGCTCCACTTTGTACAGCTCTTACCGCTCTGATATCATAGCTTCATTTGTGCAAATCATCTTCTTCCCTTTCCAAGAAAACGTTTTCTTGAGAGGAAACCTCATATTTTGCCTGTGTTTCATTTTTAAGATGAGGGGTGAGAGGAATCGTGTATGTGTGTTGCTATCTACTGTTGGACAGAAATTGGAAACGAAACATATGATATGAGATTCTAGATGATGCTTCCAAATCGCCTTATCCCTTCCCTTACCTCAGTGGAACAAGTTTACTTTTCTTATGGGGGGAGGGATAGAGAGAGTGTCATCTCTTGAGATGCAGACCATTCATTCCTCCATCCATCTCAAGATGCACATTGTTTACCAATTTTTTAAGGACACGTCTGAGGCCAACCATGTAACTACAGTTCTGGTAACGATCATATTATGTGTAACTACAGTTCTCGATCTTTAAATGAGAGTGCTGAAATGGAGACATGGACTAATGTTATCCCAAATGCTGATATGGAGTAGCACCTTTTCTCCATCTCAATTTTCTCCGTTCATGGTTGACCCAGAAACTTAACACCTTCTAAATAAGTTAATAGGTTGACTTGAAGGCGACAACCTAGTATTATTACTGGTCATAGCCAATGCTTCTTCGTGCATGCTACGCAGCTAGTTTGAAAAAACAACACTCACCATTAAAGATTGAAGGGCACAAATGGTCAATGAACCAGGTTCTAAAACAATCAATAAATAGATTCGGTTACCAAATACAAAAGGTAAAAAATGTCACAAGAAACAGCAAGATTGAAGCATAACAGCAATCCAAAATTGAGGCATTAACCATATCCAAGAGCACCAAAACAAAGATTTCTAGTCTCACTTGCATATATGAGAATACCCAGATAAATGCAATCAATAGTGTCTTACTGCTTTTCGAAAGCAAGAAATGCATCGCCTAGATGGGTTTCGCAAGCAGCACGGACATCAGGTTCCAATGCTTTTAGAAATAGCGCTGCCAGCTTTTGATTCTTCAATATCTGGAGGACCTTGCCACAGAATTTGCGCACTTCTGCTCGTCTTGCATGCTTTTCCGGCATGTTTGTCACAAATTCCTTAATCAGGTGATATAATTGGGGGATGTGATTCTTCAACATTTTTGTCGATTCTGCCTTGCCATCGTTTTCAGTGCTAACCGCGAGTGATCTCAGTACCTCGGATATCAGATCAAGGGCTTCGACTCTGCGGAACTGTGACTTGGCACTGCTACACTTCTCCAGCAGGAAGCCGAGTAGATTATGCCCAATCCAGGGTCGTCTTTTGAAGATCTCTTTCAAGAATTCCGACTTCATTTGGTACTTTTTGCTGTTGAAGTAGGAGTTCAACATACCTTTGAAAATGTCGAGGACCTTTTGAAGTTCAGATATTGAGAAGTTTCTTGCATTGATGACTTTCAGAATCCAAAATGTTGAGTCTTTTGCCAGGGAATTGATCATTTTGTACCGATTCCAAGATGCTGATTGCTTCTTACTTGATGAACTGGGAGCAGATTTCTTTTTCTTGAATGGCTTCGCTGCCAGCTTTAGTTTCTTTTCGAGAAGAGATTCGAGTACAGAGAGCTCTACAGCCTCACCCCGGGGAAACTCCTTTGCTTTAAAAATCTTCTTCTGCAGAATACCCCAAATACGCTGACCAAGCTGTTCACTACCTTCCGTGCTGTGAGGATTTACAAATGCCTGAGCCAGGCTTGAGAAAATTTTCAGAACCTGTGGCTTACCTACAGTATAATAACGATAATTGAAAAGTAAATCACGGGATCAATATTCATCTAAGAGTTTACAAGAAAAATATTGCACCATGCATTTGCATAGGAACTAAATCATGCATATTAAGCAACAAAATATTCCTGAATCAATTAAGAAATCCCTTAACAAAACATAATAAAAGGTTACTGGGACCGATGAAAATGTGTTTCCGAGATGCACAACCATACAGACGTGTTAAGAATGATGAAAAGTGACTTTGGAAGATGAGATAATATTAGCATTAGAGATAGGTTAATTGCTGATTGAATTTCCATCATTTTAAGTTCTGTTCAAAGTTCACATAAACGGAAATCATAAAAGGCGGCACCTATTGACAAGATACTTCAACAACAATAAGCTCATTAAGAAATACATTTACTTGCCTGGATTCTCATGTAAATAAATCTCCAGCAAAGATAGAACTCGGAGTTTAAAAAGTACAAGCTGGGATTGGGCTGTTTCACTTCCAGCTTGATTCCTTTTTTCCTTAAAAATACGTGCTAGGTAGGTATCCATCCTGAACATTGCCTCGTCATCCATGCCCCCATCCGATTCATCAGAAGACTCAGCGGGCTCAGCATTTCCTGCCTCAACTCCACCGCCCACTGCCTCAGAATCATCAGTGTCGGCTGTATCGCCTGTCTCAGATTCATCATCAGATTCCTCCTCTTCTTCAATATCCAGAAGATCATCCTCATCTCCGTCATCATCATCTCCACTACCCGGATCCTGATGTCTAGCAGGTTTTAGATCTTTTTTTATAACCCTTAACATTCGGGTTAATCCATCTTCTGTTACATCATGAGAGAAGTATTTGAAAACCTAAAGAAAGATACGACGTGGTTAATGATCACAGTAGTAAAATTACCACCAGTTAATGGAATACCACACAAGCAGTCATGCATCCCGAAGCACATTAATTTGATAATCAAGCTCAACTCTTTAAGGAGAAGAGTGCCATGTTTCAAGCTTAGAAGTACCAAATAAAATAGAAACTCTACCAACAAAAAAGTTCTATAATCAATTCAATATATTAACTTCAAGTACAACTCTAAGAATAGGCATGTCATGGTATTCAATTGATCTTAATGCTGGTCTCATCTCGATGTAAAAGACATGCTAGATGCATGCTTGAAACAAACTCAATGGGCAACATATATTACACCAAAATAATCTTATTAAAAGGCAAGATTAAAATAAATGAATAAACCAAATATCGTCTATGTCTTAACCAACATCTCACTGAAAAAATCTAATAAGCATGAAGGAATCGAGCTCATATTTCAGCCATTTACCTGCTCAACAGCCGATCTTAGAGGAGCAGAGGACTGAGGCAGTAGAGAGAGCATTGTATCAACAAGTACATCCATTATGTTGGGTGCATCATCGACATTCAACTCATCCTCTCCAGAAGACTCATTGAGATCAGAAGTGCCAAAAGCTCTCTTACAGCATATGATAAGTTCTGCTGCAGCCTCGTGGAATTCCCCAGGTCGAAGTAAAATTTGTAGCAGCAACTGGATAAGCAAGTGTCTCAGAGCATGTAGTTTATTTACATCTTTGCTGATACCGCAGTTCCTCTCCTGTCATCATTGTAGTTCGATGTCAACAGTTTTTCTAAGAGTTAAAAGTATGGGAATGTAATCAGATTGCTAGGTATGCACAATATATAGTATAGTGAGAAAGAACTAAGAGTACCTCTCTTGCCAATTGAGCTTCCATAGACTGCAATTTCTTAAATGCCCTTTCATCATCTTCGTCCAAGACCCTAAACAATGAAACTGAGGGGATGCTACATAGAGTTCCAAGAAACCGCATGAAATAAGCACCAAGATCAGATTCAGGACTGCTTGCAGGAGCTTGAGGACCTTCAACTCTTTGAGCATTAGCAAGCAATGATTCTAGCTGTTGGATGCACATCCTTGAAAGACCATTAGATATGATTGATTTCGGCCACCGAAACTTTTCTCCTAGTTCAAATGAGGTCACTTCAGTGCCAAGGGCGGAACTGAAAAGACCCTGAACAGCCAGAAACTTCATAATTTCTTTTTGCACTCGAAACCTAGCCTCTGGATCTAGTTTTGCATGTTTAAGAACAGAGGAGAGAGAATCGATAACCCAACTTTTCAAGAACTCAGAGTTTCCTGTCGTCGCAGCAGGATCCTTATCTTCTACTGAACCAATCTCCGAGTTATCATCTGTTGTTTGACTTTGATCAGAAGGTTCCTC
>JAULKM010000008.1:4138413-4158592 GCA_032355605.1 Rubia tinctorum
ATCGCGTTTTATCGCCGGAAAATATCGTTTCTCGCCGGATGGCTGCTGATTATTACGACGCAGGTGAGATTGGGTTAATAATTGCTTGCTTTTTAAGTTAAGTGGTTTTAGTCAACGTTGTTTGATGGTTGGGTTTGACAGCTTTCCCTCTCTTTTTAATCTTTACAAATTGATTATAACTTTATAAGTGGTGTATCAATTATTGTACTCCCAAATTTCTTATAAATAATTAAATATTAGAGTCCGTCTTTTGAAAGACGATATTTTCATAAATTACGGAAAGACCAATGTTGAAACGGTAAATTTGAAGAAATCAAAATAAAATTTTCGGGTATTAATCGGATCATAAACTTATGACTCCTACATGTTGCATAATAAAATTTTAATATTGCAAGTAAAATCTTTTACCTTTCTATAATTTCAATTCAACCCCGTCTTTTCATATGCTTATGGAAAGATGGTATTTCCCAATACTTAGGTATTTTTGGTGTGTCTAACGCATCATTAGGTTTCAGACTTTCAGTCGTATTATTCTGAGTTACTGAATCGTTTTTGTTGTTGTGGCTGTCATAATTGTTTTCTATACGAAAGTGAAGTTGATGATAAATTTTAAATTGAGGACGCCTTCTTTGTAATATATAATTTTTTTTTCAGAAAAACGGACTGAAAAAGTAAATGGGAAATTTAAATGACAATATGGTGTTAAATACTTCATCATGCAATGAATTAAAATATTTATTCATAAGCAAATTTCATTTTACAATATGATATGTTTTGGGTAATGCTACGCTCATTATTACTTCCTATCTATCCTAGTAAATAATACAATTTCTTTTTTCGTCCGTCCCATTAAAAATAATAGAAATGTATTATTCTCCCTGTTTCTTTATTTATGACACACATACCTTCTTGGGATATATTTTTTAATGACACACTTTTCATTTTTGGCAATATTCCTTCAATTTCATCAGCCCATTCTACTTTTTACTTTCTACCTTCAATTTCATCAACTCATTTTCTCCATCAAATCCGAACTCATCAATATAAAATTCTTATTCTTTTTAGAGTAAATATTTTGTTTTCAACTTTTACCATCTATACATCTAACTGTGTTTCTCTTAATTTTTTCATTACTTCAGAATTTATACATTTCACCCCCGTAAAGTAAATTTTGATACTGTAAGGCAATTTAAATTTAGTTCCTGTTATACTGGGCTAGTTTAAATACTCCCTCAGTTCAGTTTACAATGTCACTTTTTAGCTTGTTTTCTCAAGTTATATTAATATCAGTAAAATTTTAATATTTAAAAAATACATACTATGTATAATCTAAAGATAACTCAAATAATAAAATTTAGGTCCTGTTATTCTGGAGTAGGAAAAAGTTAAAAGCTACAAAATCACCATCATTTGTTTTCTTTTTTTGAGGGAATCTTTTTTCACCAGTTGGTGTTTTCGATGATGGTGTGAACAGGTATTAGGATATGGATGGGCTGGACTATTGAGGAAATACGTGGTGGATCCAGCCCATATGTGGTGGCCCAGTACCTTGGTCCAAGTCTCCCTTTTCCGGTCAGCCTTCATTAATAATTACTCCTCCTCGCTCACTTATTTTCCCCCTTTTCACACTAAATTTTGTCCACCACTCCTTGCTTTGGACCAAAACCCACTTTAAATGGTTGACTAATATTCTTAGAAGAAAACAAAATAATTGACCGATAATGTATTTTTATCAAGCAATTCTCAATCAAATCCTATCACGTTCATCAATTCTTATATTATAATTATGTCCTGAATGATGGCCTGCATCTAATTTACTAATACAAAAATTAGCTGGAAGATAGTTTTTTTTTCCTTCTAAATTATTATATGTATAGGATACTTTGAAAGTTCCTACTCTATTATATTGGCACAAGGGGTACTATATATATTTTAGTTTTAATACCGAAACATGGAAACAAATTTACATTAAAACTACACTATTTTGATCAACTTTATACAAGTTAAATTCAATTATAAATTTCAATTAGCATATAAGTTATAATGCCATCATATAAAATATTGTTAGATTCCTACAAATCTGTTTCAATAAATTAATTTTTGAGTCCATCTCTTGAAAACTGTATATCTATAACTTATGGAAAGATCAAGGTTTAAACTATAAATTAGAATAAATCAAAAAATATTTTCTGAACTGCATTACTCGGGTCATAAAATTATAACTATTACACGTTACATAATAAACTTTTAATATTGCAACTAAAATCTTTCATTTTCCCATAATTCTAATTAATCTCGTATTTCTATATGCATATGGAAAAACAGTTTTTCCCAAAGATTTTGCCTTAATTTTTTGTCATTAGTTACGTAATTATATTTATTTGTGACCTAACATCAGAAAATTGACAACAAAAAGTGTATAATTTGAATCACTACTATTTCTCAAGTTTGTGAATATTCCAATTGGAAACAAAAAGTTTAACAAGGATAGGCCAAATTTCTCCAAACTCACTATTACAACTTGAACATTATTACAAGTGATTTTCCGACAACTCGTGCATGCAAACATGCAATCATGATATAACGGCTTCCTGAAGAAGAAGCAACTGAGAGCCGAAATGATACCAACATCAATCTTCCTTTTGCAGGGCTCTACACGAAAAGGACAAGGAGCGCATGTCAAGGGCAAAGTTCTTCGTCATCGTACTAATCTGCAGCTTTTCATGGTACGTTTTCCCGGGATACCTCTTCGCGACTCTCACGAGCATCTCGTGGGTGTGCTGGGCGTTCCCCAAGTCCGTCACGGCTCACCAGCTCGGATCAGGCATGAGGGGGCTCGGCGTTGGAGCCCTGACCCTGGATTGGTCGGTCGTAGCTTCCTTCTTGTCCAGCCCTCTTATCAGTCCTTTCTTTGCCATTGCCAATGTGTTCGTGGGGTACGTGTTGATCATCTACATTGTCATCCCTGTATCATACTGGGGATTGAACGCCTATGGAGCTACGAAGTTTCCAATATTCTCGTCGCACCTGTTCACAGCCCAAGGTCAAAAGTATGACATCACAGCCATAGTTGATAACAAGTTCGAGCTAGATATTAACAAGTATGACCAGCAGGGAAGAATACATCTCAGTATGCTCTTTGCTCTAAGCTATGGTTTTGGATTTGCCACCATTGCAGCCACGCTCTCACACGTCGCTCTTTTCTATGGAAGGTATTTCTTTGGAGCATTTTCTCATTCTCCTCGATGATGATCTTTGCTCTAACTTAACGTAATCTTTAATTCCACAGGGAAATTTACGAAAGGTTCCGTGCCTCGTACAAGGAAAAGGAAGATGTGCATACAAGACTGATGAAGAGATACAAGGACATACCTTCATGGTGGTTCTACCTCTTGCTTGCCCTCACCATTTTGGCCTCTCTGATACTGTGCATTTTCTTGAACAAGCAAGTTCAGATGCCATGGTGGGGGTTATTATTTGCCAGTGCCTTGGCCTTCGGTTTCACACTTCCAATCAGCATAATAACTGCAACAACAAACCAGGTATCGAGCCAATTAATAACCCAAGAGCCAATTTCTCCCTAAAAAAAAGTGTTTCAAGATTAAGAAGGCAATTCATAGCTTTAATATCTACACTGACAGCCACTTAATAAACACGGGAACTCTTTACTTTCCTGGATTGCCAAGTATATAGAACAAGTTTGTTTAATTAAGCGTTTAAGTATAACATAACGCTATTGGCCCTTGCTGACAATGTGTTGGTATGCAGACACCAGGCCTGAACATTATAACGGAATATTTGATGGGTATCATATTGCCAGGAAGACCAATAGCTAACGTGTGTTTCAAAGTTTACGGTTACATGAGCATGGCACAAGCAGTTTCATTTCTAGCCGATTTCAAGCTGGGCCATTACATGAAGATTCCCCCAAGATCGATGTTTCTAGTCCAGGTAAGATATGCACATTTTATATTCAGAGTGAGCAACCTATGTCTAATTGTAACACTACTAGCATCATCTGCTATGTTATGAAGCTAATCTGAAATTCTTAGTTTACTATATTCAAATCCTAAATACGGTTCTGCAACTAATCTAACATGCCGGGTAAGTAGAGAGACCAAAACATCGAGATAAAATTCTCACTAAGAGAGAACAGACTAAAAATTTCCAGGAGCATTTAGACGCTAGAAGATATCATTCCCATTCTAAAGCATAATTATTACAATACTTACCATTTATGTTTTTCCATTCTTTCATTGCAGTTCATTGGAACAATGATAGCTGGAACTATCAATGTCTCTGTGGCATGGTGGCTCCTGCATTCTGTCAACAACATATGCCAGGATGACCTTCTTCCACCAAACAGTCCATGGACTTGCCCTGGAGATAGGGTCTTCTTTGACGCATCAGTTATATGGGGTTTGGTAGGACCTAAAAGGATTTTTGGAACAGAAGGAAACTATAGCGGAATGAATTGGTTCTTTCTTATAGGTGCAACAGGACCTCTTATAGTTTGGCTCTTCCATAGGGCATTCCCTAACCAAACTTGGATTCCTCTGATTAACCTTCCAGTACTTTTGGGAGCAACAGGCATGATGCCGCCTGCAACACCGCTGAACTACAACGCCTGGGTCATTGTTGGGACCATATTCAACCTTTTCATCTTCAGGTACCGAAAGAAGTGGTGGCAAAGATACAATTATATTCTCTCTGCCGCTCTCGACGCAGGGGTAGCTTTCATGGCAGTAGCACTATACTTCACTCTTGGGATGGAGGATAAAGGACTGATTTGGTGGGGTAATGATGGGGAACACTGTAGTTTGGCAACATGTCCAACAGCCAAAGGCATACAAGTTGACGGTTGTCCTCTGCCGTGATACACTAGCATCTTCATCCTCAAAATTTGTAAACAGAACATAAGAATAGTAGTTCACTAGACGCCTGCCCAACACATGTCTATTGGTCTTGGATTATGTACACAACTCCCTAAATTTGATGCTAAATGTACTCCACAAAGCTCAATACCAATTTGTTTCTTATTCAGCCATAAAAGATATTATTCAGCTGAAGCTAATGGGCTTCAAATCATTTAGCACCTAATCTTGGTCATGAATTAGTTAGTTAAAGACTTTATCAATGGTGTATATTGACATCGTTTTCTAAAATCATTTTTGCAAATCAGCTAAGAAGATTCCAAGGCAACGGATTGAATTTGCAGGACAATGAGAGGAGTACATAATAAAGTAGGGTATCCCCAGTAAGCCCTTTCCCTGCCAACACAGTGGAAGATTATATCAATGATTGATTAAATTCATTTCTCTGCATCTTTGAGCAATTGCATTCCCAGTACAGCAAAAGCTAACATCACAGGGGAAAAAAAGAGCTTTACCAGATTTTTTTCAGGATACACCAGCGGAAATCCATTTATTATACTCATCCATCCTAATGATAAAAGAGCTTGAACTTGGAGAGCCACCACCGCCATATGCCTTCATATATAAAGACACATGAAATGTTTGAAAGAAAATATCACACATAACAAGCACCGAACAGAAATTTTAGACAGAACGCTGACAAACTAAGAGTAGCAAAGAACCATACCTTTGCAACTTCTGAAGTATCAGCACCAACATCAATACTCCTCAAGGACATTTAAGATTATGACGTAGCATATAAATAACAGCTCCTATGGGCCTGAATCGAGGTATATAGTATTAGATTGCATGTAAGAATACTTCCAACAAAATGTCTTTAAAGAAACAGACAGCTGTAGCACCTCAGTCCAGCTGCAACACTTCTTCTGCTCAATTCCTCCCCAACTTCATCGATGAGATCTGATTTACAAGCAAGTTTGACCCCCTAAAGAATAAAATTTGAAGTTAAAACAGATTCAAACATTACCCGAAGATAGAATGACAATTACAATGTACTTCACATACAAGTTCTTCTGAAGAGCTGCCCCTACAAAACAATGGGCATAATTGTTTCTATAACTGGTACACTTCAAATGATTCCGAATTCTCAATCTCTTCAGCAAAAAAATATATGCGCAGAAAATGGTTTGGGGAGACAATGTTTAAATTAGGTTGTCTTTCTCAATTTTACGCAGAGCACCATATTTAAATTTGAGAAACAAACTGCAAATAAGAACATTAATCGTATCCCAAAATTCTAACGAATGGAAAAGTTTACCAAGCATTTCCCATAAATCCCTCGACCCAACCGAATTACAAAAACCTTCTCCAGCAATTTATTTGCAGCAATTTTCCGAGAAGACAATGAGGATTTCCCTTCAGCAATTACATCCGCGGAGCTTATATCCCACAACTGCATGTGGAGAAAAATTAAGTAACACTAATCTTATATGACAGAAAAATGTTTAAAACGAAAGAAATGATCATTCCAGTTCTAACATGAAGCCGCACTAACTCGAACCTGGTCATAAACACGTGGATTAGTGATGCAATTCAGCTTGGACCGCCATCGCTGAATTTCAACATGAAACGCTCTACTGTCTAGCAGACTCCACTTACAGATATCTTCATCCTCAATATATTTCATAGTCTTTAGAACCCGCTTCTCGTCTTCACCTTCTAAAATGCTCACAACACTCTCCTATTCACACAGATCATAAAAACTCTAATTAGTTAGCTCAAAACAACATTCTCATGTCACCACAAGAATAGAGTTGCCTCAAAAAAATATCTCCAGCTGAAATCTTACATTTGTAGTTCGATCTGCTATAGCATTCACATCAAAGAAAAGTGCGTCGGGAATATGAGCAACCTATTCCAGAGACATCATTAAGTTCAGATGTGAAAGACAGCTAAATAAGACACAAAAGAAAAAGTATTTCTAGTTAGAATAAGACAACTGCTTTACAAAAATTCCAATGCATATTCACACTACACTTAAATGCACATGAAAATTGTAACAGTATTTATTTAATTTAGGAAATTGTCGAAACCTGATATTCCTGGAGTGGATTCCTCTGCTCATATGGCATATACCCTGATGCATCCAAAACCTGAATAACATAACATAGTTCATGTGCTCAAGAATTTTTGCCCTATTAGTACATCATAAACAAAGTCAAAAATCAAAGTCAGGATAGCCAGAAAAAGCATTGAACACCTTCAAATCAGGATCTTGAAGGTTTGTGTTGAGCCAGTCAACCGAAACAACAGTTTCTCTAGGAAACATAGACAAGTTAGAAGATGAAACTTGTGATGCATCCGCTGATGAAAACATTCTGCAACAGAAAGTGTTAGGCTTCTTATAAGACCAGCAAGTCGCTGCAGTAGTCGAGTTCACCGGTGGATGTTTCATGATTAGTGAGAAGGAATTGATAAGCTAATAGCAATAGAAACTTCGAGAGCATTTCCCTTCATGTCTCAATTTTACTCATTACTACTACTAACATAATCTGGGGAATTTGTTCTTTCTGGAAAATCAGTATATCAACAGCCTTATCACCAACATATAGCTTCCAAGTATTTGCTCATACATTAACTGTTGAACAATAACAGGGTTTCTCTAATCTTCCAACACCGATATTTTCTAAAGGGAGTTGGGAACATCATTTCGAGCACTGGCCTTAATGAATCCAGTTCACACCACCATCTCATTCACTGTGATAATTTCTTATTCCCATATCAGATACATAGTCCAAATTTCCACTCCATTCAACTACACTCTTTTGAAACAGCAGAAATAACACAATTATGAGACATTCCTCCATTCCAGTAATAAAAATAAATTTGCAGATTCGATTCCTCTCGAGCAAAAGTCGATTAACACATCAATTCAGTTACCAGTAATAAAACTACATTTCCTCTTATTGATATCTAGCACATCACTTAAACAACTTATCCTCGTATTTCATGGAATGCTTTCAAATCCACATATAAAGTAGCATAAGATCAAGTACACTTACAGTAGAATTTTTCCCAGCAAAGTCTGCAACGAACTATTAAACTTCTTCCAATACTGTCCCAAGCAAAATCATGAAATTACAACAGTCAGGCTTCCGTAATAATCGCGAAAATATACAAATGAATTGGACACATGAGGCATGATTATCATAAATTCATACCCTGGGCCAATTCTGGCTAAAATCAAGAGAAAAACTCCGCCACCACTGTGTGAGCTTTTGGTCCCGATCGATGATGCGAGCATGGTCGGCGGAGATGGAGAATAGAGCTCTTCTCCCGAGATATCGTGGCGTGAGGGAATAATTCGAATGGAGCTCTTATGCGAAATCTTTCATGCAGCTCCACCGCTGACGATCACAAACCCTAACTACTCAGCTCCTCCACCACCCCAACCCCCAGATCCACCGCCACCGCTGCTCCACTTCGCTCCATCGTCGTATCGTGTCGTGCCGCCTCTGGAAATCCCAAACCCTAAACCCAGGTCCACTACCACCCTAAACCAACAGCAAGACTAACCACCACCACATCACTAGCCTACTACCACTACGACACCACTGCACCACATCCGCCATTGTGTAACACCATCGCACCACCCAACCCCAGCCTCGACGCCACCCAAATCAAACCCGCACCACCCATCCCCAACCCTGATGCCCCCAAACCCAGCTTGCGCCACCCAGACCCCACACCACCCATCCCCAGGCCCCACGCCACCCAAACCCATCCCCACGCCACCTAACTCAGTCTCGGAGCAACCCAAAGCTAAGAAGAATAAGAAGAAATCAAAGAACCAAGAAGAAGAATAAATCGGGGAGAAATCAGCAAAGAATTACAGTTGAATTGAACGAAAGAAGGGTTGAAGAAAATTGAATTGAGGACCATGCTAGCAACACCAAAATGGCGTCGTTTTGCGCTGCCACCATAGATGCGAGGATTAAGACACCCGTCAGTGGAAAACATAGAGATGGTTACACAGAAGCAGCATTGCATCCCAGACTATGAAGGGAATATGACGCAGATAGAAGGGAGAAAAAATCTGATGGAGACAAAATTGAGAACAGAACAAAAATATGGAAAAAACACTACTACCTATGACGACGGTTGTGTCAACAATTCAGTTTGGAGGAATTCTATTCTACGTTGTCGGGAGATAAATAAACACCAGTATTCAAATTTATAAAACCAATTTATATTATTAAAACATCAATGCATGCATTAAATAAATAGATGATCTCATGTTAGGAAGTCTAAACTTTAGGTAGAGACCTTTATGCAATTCTAACTCTATTCTATTTATGGAGAGCTATCTCTAATAAATTTTCAGGGATTTATCTCTAATATTTTTTAGGGACCTATCTCTAATATTTTTTCAAAGACTTTTACCATTTTTTGCAATCAATTTTCTTTCAACTACAATTTGCAAAAAAGAAGTTTTAAATTTTAAAAAATTTAAAAAAAAGCAAAAATTCAATATGATCATCGAACTGAAAATCATAACCATCAGCTACAACTAACAAAATATCAACTGAAAATCATAAAACATCGACTAAAAAATTGCAGCAGTAAGTATACTCAACTGAAAATCAAATAAAAATTAACAAAAAATTGAACATATATCGACTACAACTAACAAAACATCAACAGAAAATCATAAACTGAAAACATCAACAAAGCTTAAATCATGAATTTTTTAAAAAGACTAAATTGTTTATTTGGTCCCAAACATATATTAAAATACCATCTTTTGGTCTACATTCTCAAAACTGTGTACATCCGGCATCCAACAAACCCAAAATGATTTGTTTAATCCCCAAACCCATTTCCGAGCAATTTCCCATCAATACAGTGGCACGAGACTAGTACATGCTATAATATTCCGATATACCCAGGGGTAAAATAGAAATTATACTCATGAAAACCATTTTTTATTTTAATTCATCCAAGACTTTGAATTACCAAGACCCGTATTCTAATACCCATTTCCGATTGTTGTTTCTCCAATTAGAAACCCTAATTCCCTAAACCTGGGAATCCCACTTTAATTTTGCGAAGATTGAAGTGGTCGTTAGGCGTTACCGTAGCAAGGGTTTTGTTCCCGGTGGTTTAACTGGCCGGCTTCGCGAAGATTGAACCCCAGTACAATCGAATCAAGCCGGTGGCATCGCGGACTCATTGGACAGTCCAATTGCGGTGGAACCCTAGGTAAGCAAACAAATCATCAATTTGTCTGTTGTAATGAATAAAGGGGGTGGTGACGATCTGGTTTGTGCGAATGAAGGTGGAAATGGAAGAAGATGAGAAGCTGGTGCTCCGGGAAAATGGGAGAAATTTTTGCTGCGGAACTGGAGCTTTGGACTACGGTGAGTGTGTCTAATCTATGAGAAATATCGAATAATATGTGATGATGGGCTAGGTTTATTTATAAAATTGAAGAGAGATATTGATGGTAGATTTTTGGTTGTTGGGTAGTAAATAATTAGATTCTTGGTGTTGAATGGTGTGGTCCCCAATTTTCGGCTGATTGGTGAGTTGTAGTTAGAATAGGATAGTGTTTGGTTCTCAAGTAGTTATCTCATAGGATTCCTATTGTTGGCTTGTTTGATTAGTTTATATTTTGATGTGGAAAATTTTGTGGGATTTTCTTAATTTAATCCAAGGGAGGATTAATATATTTTGTAGGCCATATTGGTATTTTTAAATATTATTTTAGGTAGGGTTTAGGTATAATTTATATTAATTAAGTGTTATTTATTTTTCTGCTCCTAGTAGCAATTGGTTCTCTATTAGAATATATTGGCATGGGTACATGACCTGTAACCCGATACCAATATATGTTGGCGGTTCAGTTTTTATGGCCGATTTTTGTGATCCCGTTGATTTCAGTTTGGGTAGGCTGGATTCTACCTATAACTATTTGGGTTATAAGGGATGGTTATGTGGAGTGTATCTGGACAGGGGGGTTTGTTTCATTTCAATAGACATGGATCAGTTGATACTATTTCCTGAATAATCGAAGGAAATAGCAGCTATAGGGGTTAAGAATGGTGTAGTGGATGTCTATTTATTCGGCCCTTTTTGGAACTATCTTTGTCAGCCTTCTGGTGAGGAAGCAAGGGTAGTTGATGATAGATTGGTTGGGGAAATGACAAGATGCATTGTTCTGGTAAAACGGATGAGGGACATGAAGATGCCGGGAAATGTTGTTAAGCACAAAGCTCCGAAAAGGGGAAGAAGGAGGAAACAAACCGTGATTTTTTCAGTTATTATCAGAACTTAGAAAGGTCAATGAGGCAGCAATGAAGGATGCTAAGAAAAAAATGGGCAGATAGGTGATTGGAGAAATAGTACTGTAGGGTAATTGAGGGAAGTTGATGGGGTGATACTAGTTGACGAACAAAAGAGCATGGATGATGAGGGACCAAGGATACAGGTTTCCCAACAAAAAACCAGACATTGACTTTGGTGAAAATGGAGACAATGATGAGTCTTCCAGGTGTTAGTTTGTTCCTGTGATCACAAACGCTGATGAAGATGCATTTTGAGCTACTGTAGAGCCTAATTTTGAGGAAAGACAGTCAGTCTAAAGGGAAGACAAGGAGGTGGTGAAATTGTCAGGAGAAGACAGTGTCCAGCAAGGAAAGGGTGCAGTCAGTACGGAGGAGGAAGTTGGACAGTTGAAAGGGAAGACAAAAATGAAGAAGAAACTGCAGGAGTTGAGCATGTGGAAGATGATGAAGATACCGGGAAATTATAAGACCCAGATTATGACATTGATGATGATGATCATTTAGAGAAGATTTTGAAAGAGAGGGAAAAGCATTAAAATTCACTGTTAGGAGAGCGATGGCTCCAAAAATTCTTAGGGGGAGTTTCAGCTGAATCTGATTCAGGTTATGATGTGGGTGACGGGGATCAACATAGTCAGGTGAGTACTGAAAATGATGACCATGTTGGGAAAAAGTGGGCCAGGGTTCACGACAGATTTGTGATGCCCACTGGAAACAATGACGTGCAATTCGAGGTTGGACAAGAGTTTGGGTTAGACTGTAAACACCATGGGACAGTATGCAATAGGAGGTCCAGGTTCAAGAAGAACAACTCAAGGAGGTGTACTACTATTTGTGCAACAAATATGAGCAAATGCAATTGGATGGCTTCGGTCAACTTCAGGAAAAATGGAAATAATTGGGTGGTAACTACATTTGTGAGAGCTCATTCCTGTAGTCCGACATTCCTCCACGGGTGTGCCAGCTACAAATACCTAAGTAAGAGGTAGAAGGTTGAGCTAAAGATTATGCCTGGTATCAAGATTTTTGAGTTTGTACAAAAAAATCATAACGACCTCAGGATAACCATTTCCAGAGATGTTGCATATAAAAGCAAAGAAACGGTCCATTGATCATATCGTTGGAGACTACAAGAAACAGTATGTGATAATGAGGGATTATCGCAATGAGTTGCTGAGAGCCAACCCCAATTTGACAGTCATAATGCAGACAACTAGAGATGATTTAGGGAACAAGGAGTTCCAGAGATTTTATATTTGTTTTGATGCATGCAAGAGGGGGTTTATGTCTGGGTGCAGAAGCTTGGATGGAATGGATGGGTTCCATCTAACCGGGCCTTACAAGGGTATTTTACTGCCGGCTATTAGGCTTGATGGTAATGATCAAATATATCCTGTCGCATATTTCGTGGTTGATATCGAAAGCAAAAGTACATGGTTGTGGTTCGTGAACCTTCTGCAACATGATATCAACATCAAGAATGAACCGGGATGGACTTTGCTTTGTGACAAGCATAAAGTATTAATGTTAATGATTTTATGCACTTCATGATTGTGTTGATATTATATGATTGTGTATGAGTATTTATGGATATTATATGTTGGTGGTTGTTCATGTTTATGGATATTTTTGGTTTGTTGGTGGCTTTTTCACATATTTTATTTATGGAAAATATGCTTCTATGGAAATTATGATGTGTTGGTGGTTGGTTATGTGGTGGTGGTTGTTTATGGATATTTTATCTATGAAAATTATAAAATCTATGGTAATTATGGTTTTGTTAGTGATTGTTTATGATGGAATTTTAATTGAAAGAAAGTTTTGTGGCCGTCACACAAGAGAATTGCAGCTGCTATGAAGCAGTTACTTCCATATACTGAACATAGATTGTGTACATGGCATATGTACAAGATTTTCAAGGGAACATATTCCAGTTTGGATTTGAAGGAATTGTTCTGGGCTGCTGTCAAATGTACCCATCTTGATCAGTTTCATAATCATCTGAAAGACATAAGGGAAAGAGATCATGGTTCATTGAAGTGGCTGGAGGAGAGAAAAAATCTGAGAGAGTGGTCCAGAGCTTTCTTCACACTCAGTCGAAGTGTGATATCCTCGTCAACAACATATGTGAAAGTTTCAAAAAGTTATCCTACATGCGAGGAATAAGCCTCTCTTGACAATGTTAGAGGCAGTCAGGTTCTACTTCATGGACCGGCTACAAAGGAAAAGGGGTTTGATTGCTAGAATGGGGGGTCAGCTTGGGCCGAAGATAAGGAGGAAATTGAAAGTTAATCAGTTTTCCTCAAATCGTTGTTTTGCAACTCCAAGTGGGGAGATGGAGTTTCAGGTTACTTGTGTCTATGGGAGAAGTTATGTGGTTAATTTGAAGAAGAGATTGTGTGGCTGCAGAAAATGGGATCTTACGGGTATACCATGTCCGCACTCTATTGCTTCTATTAGTTTGGTGAAGGACAATGCAATAGCTTTCATGCATTCTTGCTACTCAATAACTGTGTACGCAAGTGCATACAGCCAGGTCATCCATCTGATTAATGGTCCAGAGTTGTGGGATAATACTAGACCAAGTGATTTTCTACCGCCGTCAGAGATAAGGTTGCCAGGAAGACCCCCAAGTAAAAAAAATCTTTGGACAAATTGAAATCAACAAAGAAATATGTCAGGAAACAAGGGGAAGTTTAGAGGCTAACAAGAGTTGGGAGGATGAGTCCATACAAATGCTCCTTGTGTGGCCAAATACGGCATAATTCTCAAAGGTTTCCAACTAAAGCTATTGATGGCCAACAAACTGAACCAGCACAACCCCATCCAAATGCAGCAAAGTCCTCCATTTCAAATCCACCACATGTTAGGGTAATTTCTTTACTCATAGTTTCTCCATATTATGTTACATGTTTGGATTTAATTTCTTAATTGAGTTTGGTTTTATGTATATGGGAAATGTAGCTAAAACGAGCTCAACAAAATAAACCTACGCAAACCCCTCCAAATGCGGATGAATCCTCATCTTCTCAAACACCTACTGTGAAGGTAATTGTATTAACTTATGTTCTATGTTTATTGGCATGTGTTATGAAGCTTTCCGTAGTTGTTGGACTTATGCAACATGTAGGTACAACGAGTATACAAGTGTAGTTTATGCCACCAAATTGGACACCTAAAGCTCACTTGCAAGAGTCCATCATCATCGCACTATAAGGATGTGGACTATTCCGAGATACGTGGGGATTAGTGGCATTTTCCAGACAACCACTAAAGGAGGATTCTACCTATTTGATGGAACATTAGTTTAGTTTTTTGTTTTTCCTGGGTCTGGAACCTTTTTAGTAGGGCATCAGCTTCTTTTTAGTTTTGTTTGTCTATTCCAGCTAGTTCACGGTAGGTCTTGATTTGGTGTCGTTTGAATCAAACTAATTGTATCAAATCATTTTGGGTGAAATCAAAAAAACTTCGGCTTCTTTGCACTTCTTCTATCAAATTTTGTTCGGAATGTTGTACGACTAATCGATCATATCGTATGAAAGCACAATGAGTATAAATATACTACTTCAAGATGTACTGCTTATTTGAAACATCCAATTTCATCATGATGTAATCACTGCTTCAACCAAATATACCAATATAATGAATACATGATCAAACAAAAGGCTGAAATCAATAATTCATCCAAGAGTTAAGTGCTAAAGTGACCATGTGTTTTGGTCGAAAGTGCCAATATAACCCTGTAAAATTTGCTCAAAAGTGCTAATCTAACTCTGGAGACTGTAATTTGGCCGAAAATACGTGAAATGGCAATTATACCCTCATTTTACAAATTAAAAAAATACATAAAAAGTAGAAGGACATTTATATACCCATACCAAGTCGAAGCAATTCATTTGAGCTGAATTATTTTCTCCTAATAATTTTTCGCTCTCTCTCAAACCCCTTCCATTTCCCATTAACCCCACCCATACCAAAGCCCAAGCAATTCATTCGAGCCTAATTATTTTCTCCTCATTATTTTCCGGTGTCTCTCAACTCCGTCAAACTTGTATATTCATTGGGGCAAACTTTTCATCTGAGTTCATTTCGCCAGAGTTCTGCACTGGTGGCGCATTTTCACCTGTAGTCGAATCGGGCCGCTACAGTACTGGCTTTTGGAGGAGAAAATAGAGGAGGTGTAAAAATGGTAAGCTCCGACCGATTTGCACCCTCAATCGTCCTATTTTATGCTTAGTCGTGTTTAATCACTAAGGATTTTGCTGATTTTGTTTCACTTTTGTAGAAGTTTTGACTGTTGCTAGGTGGTTCTTGTTGGGTTGTGGGTTGTGGGTTGTGCGTGGCTTTTATGGCTGGCGGTTGGGGGATGAGGCGTCAGGGGAAGGGGGAGGCGAGCGGAGGGAAGTTGCAGGTAGTCTTTGAGCGGGGTGAGGTGGGTGGCGGGGTGAAAATCTAACGGTGTGTTGGCGGGGAGATGAGGCGGTAAGGGGGAAGATGAGCGGAGGTATGAAGTGGTGGCTGGCGGGCCGGTGCAGCAAGGCAGAAACCTAGCGATATAGAGTGAAGACGAGTGAGTGGCAAGGGAGAGTAGGCGGAGCGGTGGCAGGCGCTGGTGTGGGTTCAGTGGCGCAGCTGTGGCGGACATCCAGATTCCAGCGGCAGTGGTGGCAACGGAGTGACGGCGGGGTAGTGGTTGTGATTATGGCTAGGGGTAATTTTATCATTATATCTTTATGTTTAAGACTAGGGATATTTTAGTCTTTTTAGGTTTAGTCAATGCCAGAAAATACAAAATCGATGCCGTAATAGTGCCAAAAGGTTATATCGGCATATTTGATGCAAAAGTTAGGGTTACAATTGCACTTTCAGATTATACAGGGTTATATTGGCACTTTTGGAAAATAATAGGGTTATATTTGTATTTACCCTTCATCCAAATAGTCATTACAAATTCATCAAAATTACAGACATCAGACAGGCACAACATCCATCAATTAGTCTATTACAAACATGAACTACATTCTAGTCTATTGCAACCATCACCTAAATTCTAACTGACAGCAAAAGAGACCAAGCCAAAAAGGGGAAACTTAGTTCAGCCATAAACATCAATTACCATTACCAATAATTACCATCATTGCAAGCAAGAATGAAATTGTGAAACACACTAATCTGGAATGTTTGACCTTTCTGGATATTTGCCGTTCCAGTTCAACCTCACGTTTCAAATCAGCATTTTGTACACGCTTCCTTTCAAGCTCCACTTTCAGATCGGAAAAATTGTTGGCCACATTCACCATCACTTCCTCCAACAAACGGTTCCTTTCCTGCATTCCTTCAATAATCTCAACCGCAACCTCACATTCCCAACAACCCTCGTCGCACCATCTGAAAAAATCGCAACCTGCACGTCGTAGCAGACAACCATAGAATTTTTGTCCCTGATTTTCCGGTGTGTTGACGGTACGAACACGGTTTCACCGACCACACGTGCATTTCAAATACACTCCCACATACAAGTTTGAGGACACGAAGGAGATGGAGGAGCTCGACATGGTCGGTATTCGGTTGAGTATGAGGAAAGGATTCAATCTGGGTTAAAATTGGGGATTGAGGACTACGGGAGAAACGAAGAAGAAAGAAAGGAATAGATTTTGGGTTAGTCTTGGATGAATTAAAAGTAAAAATGTTTTCATGAGTAAAATTACTATTTTACCCCTGGTCATATCGGAATATTATAGCACATGTCAGTCACATGCCATTGTATTGACAGGAAACCACTCGGAAACTGGTTTGGGGACCAAACAAATTATTTTGGGTTTGTTGGATGCTGGATGTACGCAGTTTTGAGAATGTGGACCAAAAAATGGTATTTTAATATATGTTGGGGACCAAATAAACAATTTAGTCTTTAAAAAATATACAAACATCAACCTATATCATCTAAAAGCTACAAACATCAATTATTGTCCCCTAAACCTCACCCGAAAAATGAAAAACGTCAACATGAGAAAAAAACATTACAAACATCAACCTATATTAACCAAAAAAGTTACAAACATCCACTCTTATCACCTAAAACTCGCCTAGAAAATGACAAACATCAACATGAGAAAAAAATTTAAAATATCATCCCTTATAACCCAAAAAAACTATAAAACATCAACTCATATCAATTAAAACTCACCCGAAAATTTTAAAAAAATCAACATGAGAGAAAAAACTATAAATATCAACCAAAACACTAAAGTACCTCAATAGTATAAATTCTTCACTCAAAAAATCATAAAACATCAACCAATCTTAAATTATCAATTTGTTTATAAAAAAAACTACAAGCATCAACCTCTGTCACCCAAAAGCTACAAACATCAACTCTTATCACCTAACCTCATCCGGAAAATGAAAAATATCAACATGAGAAAAAAACACTACAAACATCAACTAGTACCACCAAAAAAACTACAAACATCTACTCATAACACGTGAACCTCAGCCGGAGAATGAAAAACATCAACATGAGAAAAAAAACTACAAATATCAATCCATATCACCCAAAAAATACAAAATATCAACTCATATCAACTACACCTCACCCGAATAATGAAAAAAATCTACATAAAAGGAAAAACCTACAAAGATTAACAAAAAACCTACAGTACCTCAAGCGTACAAATTCTTTAAAAATAAGAGTACCTCATGTCTATGATTTCAATGTTCAAAGTACTAACTACTACACCAGAGAACCATTATTTAACATATCCTTAGAGAAATAATATTAAACCTTAGCATGTCATAGGAAAAAATAAGACAAAAAATTAAACCTCACCTCTTAGACGTCAAAGCTCAGTCGCCGCCCTCGTCCTTTGTTTCCGCCACCGTTGTCGTCTGCCTTGTTTGCTGAATCACCGTCGTCACCTCAGGTCGCATGAAGCCACGCACATCGTCTTCTTGCTTCGGGCGCATGCATCTCACACGCCTTGTTCTTCAGCGCGCTCTGCTTCTTCCGCCTTGCTTGTGAAGCAAATAGTAGAGTTTGACTAAGATTATAACTGTCTTTGGGTAATGGGCTAAATAGGCCCATCAAATGAAGGTCCAACTACTGACAACATACTGGGCCTCAAACCCAACATCTATAGGGCTTCAAGTTTAGGTATTATCAATAGCTCCTAGAAAACCAAAGAGACCTTCGTAAGATTTTAGTTGAGAGGGGACCTTCTCGATATGGGTGGATCTCTCGAGACTCGAGACCTGAGATAAATTTTTAGGGGTCCTCATTAAGGAAGACCTTCATTATGTCCTAGGTGGCATTTGGAATTCTCAACTGGTTAATTTTTCCAAGCCTTCGAAGCCTGGGGGGACACGTGTCATGGGGAGCTAATGAGATGTTGACCGCACATGGAATCCTATTAATAGCATGTGCAGTGGTGATTTTTTAATTTTAAAAAACCTCTCTAAAAATCGAAAACACGCACAGTGATGGCTTCTAGACTGGTTTTTTTAACTAAAAATCGGTCCCTAGTTTCTTGTGTGGGAACCGGTCAAGGAACCGGTCCCCCTGACAAACGCACATGCCCCCCTGACAAATTAAAGTGGAACTGGTCCTTCGCTCCAGCCGCTCACCATTTTTTACCAGCAAGGGGACACGTGTCGGCCATGCAGAGCCCCACGTGTCCCACTAACTGAATTTCTTTCCTTTTTATTTTCTGCCTTGGCCACGTGACAGCATTTGGTCGAGCCACGTGGCCCAATGGCTGTTCTTTTTTTTCCGATAAATCTGTCAAAATTAATTTTAAATCAACAAAATTAATTTTAAAAATCATAATTTTTTAAAAAAATCTGGAAATCCATAATTAAATTTTAAAAAATTGGGATATTTGTTTTGTAATTTTGAAAAATCTGGAAAACAAATCCGTCATTTTATAATCCCTAAACAAAATTACAAAATCCGTAATTTTTTAAAGAAAATCTGGGGGAAAAATTTATTCACACAATATTAAATAAATTATGGAAGAAAAAGAAATTATAATTTTTAAATGAAAATGTATTATTAAATTTCACATTCAACTTATTTTGAGTGAAAATATTTAATTAAATTAGATGTTAATGGTAAAATTAATGAGTAAGATAGAGAGAATCAAATGGGGTTCATGAATAGTACAAAATGGTTTCTTACCACTGTGGAGAGGAAAATGAGTTGTTTCTTAAGTGGTTTCATAAAGTAAGGTGAAAGAAAGAGAATGAAAAAAATAATATATTTAATTGGTAAGAAACCGGTAGCGATTTCTACCATTAAACATGGTCTAAGAGCATGTGCAATGGGGTTCAATTCTGGGCTTAATTAAAATTTGAGATGAAAAAACTCCACAATGTGGGGTCAAAGCGGGCTTCATTTGGGGAGAGAGTTTGAGCCGGATGGAAATTGGAGCCTGCCCCACTGTCAGAAATGGTAGGCAACATCACATGGGATGCTGGCCCAAGAGAAGCTGCGCCATTTTCTTTGGTTAACGGGTATCACGTGGCACCATCTGGTTAGGCCACGTGGCACCTGTTATTTCCCTTTTTTGCCTTTTGAAATTCAGATTGGGACACGTTGGCCAATATGGTTGTGCCACGTGTCCCATTTGAAAATCTAAAAAAATTAAAAATCTAGAAAAAATTTGAAATTTTTTGAAAAAATCTGAAAAATTAAATTTGAAAATATCCAAAAAAAATCGAAAATTCCGAAAAAAAAAATTTAAAAATTGAAAAGTCTGAGAAATTAAATTTTGGTCATTATTGAAAAACAAAATTACATTCTCTACAAAAATATATGATTTTTTTAAATTATGCTTCATAAAATAAATTTAAAATATTAAAATTTATTTCTGGAAAAAAACTCGAAATTAAATTAAATTCAAAAATTACAAATGTATTATTAAATTTCACATTTGAATTTATTTTGTTAGGTAAATTTAT
>JAULKM010000008.1:4179340-4195625 GCA_032355605.1 Rubia tinctorum
CATGATATTTTTATTATATATAGATTAATTTATATTTACAGTCAAAGTTTACAAAATTTGACTCTCAAAAAGTAATTAATGAATTTATAGTGGGACAGAGGGAATACATTACTTCCATCAATAGTATGTAACGCAATTTCATTCGAAGTTCCCACACTTACAATACAATACATCCATCACTAAAAATTAAAGAGACATATAAACACATGATTTGAAGTGATTAAGTTGCTCCAAACATAGATTTGAAATGACAAGGATACCCTTAATAACCCGGCTACCGATGCACTCCTCCCTCCACCTTCCTCAGAGCAGCTGCAGCCTATTTCAAGTGCCCGTAACAAAATCAGAGTCGTGTTTCTGATACTGAAATCATTTTCATGTATCGGGCGAAAAGAGAGATAAACTGAGCTCACATACCCTAGTTCGACATGGTTGGAAAATGCATCATTTTGATGCACACGGTGATCAGGCTGGCTTAACTGGAGACTTATGGGTGCATGAGCGACATTGGTAACCTGAAGATGTATTATTTGGTTGCTTCGATCTGCTTCTTTTCTGTGTTCTTCCTTTTCATGAACCTGACCATTATATATTAAAATTATTCAGAGTGCGTGAAATTAATTTATTAAGCATAAATAGGCGTGAATTGATAAATAAAGTATTACCTTTTTCTGCAGTAGTACGTTCTCCTGGTGAACTATGTTAACCTTCTTGTACAATTCCACATTTTCCTGATGGAGCATATTTCCCTGTAAAAAAAAATTGATCGTTCAATATACAAATACAACAAAAAATAAAATTAAGGGGTCTAATTAAAATTAACAACCTTGCGGTGTGAATCTCTGATTTCTTCATTCAGAATCTGATCCTGAAAAAAATAAATCAGAGCATTTTGTTGCATTTCCATAACAAATTAACTCACAAGTATAAATTAATTGCGGTAAAAGATATCATTGAGAAAGACTACTGTCAGTTAATTACCTTTCTAGCACGGACTCCTTTCAAACTGGTTTCCAGCTGACTTTCCAGATGATGTAAATCATTGACGCCCAGCCCTACTAATTCTTCACCCAGAAGTCTCCTGCAATAATAATCAATTAACATATGCATGGGATTATTTAGTTTACTGAACTTAAAAAATTAATTAATTACTCACAATGTCTATTTTTCAGCTTTCCAAAAAAAATTAGGAAAAATAAGTACTCCCTCCATCTCAAGAGTGTTCTTCACATGTGTGAAATGCACGCATAAAAAGAGTGGAGGAGAAATAGTCCATCGGCGTAATATAAGTGAACGGATGAGAATGAGTTAAAATTTAGCAAAAGGAAAAACATTAAAAGCGTGAATAAAACCGTGCCTTTATTGTATAAAGGTGACCCGTAATTTTATATATTAAAACATAATTAATTTTTTTTATCTTTCATCAATGTGATACAATTATATGTACACTTTAATTAGCAACCTTGACATATTGCTAAATTACCTGTGGCTTTCTTCTAGGCACTGTAGCTGCTGCCTTAGGTTTTCTACTTCTCTTTGCCAAAACTGCCAAACAAACAAATAGATTGAGTACGGAAAATAACATCGAGTGGCACTAAAATTTATAAGCATTAAGAATTCTTAATTTATGAACTTCTTCTACATTCTATGTATACATAGGAAGAGTTTCTTTACTCCCTCAGGGTTTCTTTGGAAAGACAATTGATATGTCATATTATATCTAGTTGCAATACCTGAAAGTTATGAAAATTTAATATTTCGGAGATATATTCCGATGAACTTAAGTTACGGTAAATGATTATTGGTCAAGCATCAACTGAGTTTAGTACTCCCTCATCCCATTTAAAGGTCTTACTGTACCATTTTAGTCTCGTTTAAAGGCCCTCTTTCCACTTTTAGAAAGAAAAATGGGCATAAAATCGAGGTGAATCAAGTAAACTTTAGCACTCCCCCTGTTTCACTGTATTTGACACTCTTTTCTTTTTATATTGTTCCTTTTAGACTAACACAATTTCTCTTTTTCCAAGATTTATTCAATTTTATATCTACTTATTTTTATTTTATTTTCTTTCAGAATTCAATTTCATCCCCCATAAATCCAAACACATAAATCCATATATGATGCAAAATACAAAGAATCATACTCCCTCCGTTCAGCTACATTTGACACACTTTTTAGTCAGTTTTCTCAAGCTATGTTTGACCATAAATTTCACGTAATGTATAAGTAGTAAAATTATCATGTGAGATATCGTTGGATTTTTCGTAGCATGTACTTTCCAAATATTAAAAATTTACATGATATTAACATATGTAGCAAAAGTTATTAATTGTCAAACATGCCTTGAAAAAAAGGGAGTAAAAAAGTGTGTCAAACATTAATGAACAGAGGGGTAGTTATTATTAACTTACACTTTTAATTTGTGTGCCCAATAGTATGAGGAACTTAAATAGGACTAATTAGTTTCAACTTTTCCAAAAGTTGAATAAAACTTTCACTCATTGTAATCGCCGCAGGGCGTTCTTTCCTGAATCTGGGAATGATTGATTATTTATATTTAAAAAAGTGGAATAAAATCTTTGGTTAGGATATGTATAGGTAGAGATGATATTTCAGAAATCAAGAATCTTTATTTTGAACATATTTTATTCAATTTTTAGTCCCTCATGTTGCAATAACGAGATGTTTATTTTTTCACAACGTAGTTACAAACCATGAAATGCATGGAAAACTTATTTGATCTTCGAGTGTACATTAAATAATTACTGCTGTTTGGAGTGAAATACTATCATAAATTCGAAATTGAACGCGAAGAACACGACCAATACCACAAAGGAGGTGAAAATATATGACCTAATAAATTTTACGATGTTTCCTTAGGGAATTGGCCTCTCGTGGGATTTTTTCTCTTTCCTGAGTGATGAATAGCTTTGGTTATTTTTGAGGTTACAGCTAACCCTAATTCGGAAACTCCTATTCCTTTGGAACTCGCTTTATTGCAAACGGAATTTGCTCGTAGACTTTCGCAGGAAGGAAATTAAAATTTGTCGCCGAATCAATTTACTCACCGATCTTCATCAATTGGTGCAGACGATACTGTGACTAAGCATGTTCGTTCACATTTGATGAAACGTTCATAGCTCATAACAGAAACAGAATCAGATTCAACACAGCCCTAAAACCCGACAAACAAAAGATTATATGCAAGTATGACGGTAGGAATACTTACGTGCCAGGTGCATGGATGCATGCATGGCATTCATTCATTACCTATGGTCATATGTTATTACTAGCTAGGTTATTGTATATCCATAATTTTAGGGCATATCCATGAGAGCCGTACCTTTAAGGTTAGTCGGTTTCTAAGGATAATACATCCGCTCTTCTTCAATCGGAAGTCCTCGCCTTCTCCGACGAGTTCCTGAATATGATTAAAAAACGAACTATCTTTTAAAGGTATTCATTCCGCGGCGCCTCTTCTGCCAGTTCCGTCTTCTGCAAATTTAAACAGAAGGGCATTTAGTTAGCTGAACTTTAACCGTACTGTAATGAACCAGGTTTCTCCTCTTATCTCACGGTTCATCCATATTCTTTCAGGTTTACTGGTTAACTCAAAAACTCTGCCAATTCAGTAAAAGCATGTTCGCTTACTTCATCCATCCTATGTTTTTAATACTAAAACACCATCTGGGTGTTTTCTCGAGCTCTCGCTGTACCGCAGAATTGATCACGAGCCAATCTTATTCCAAATCTAAGATATATTGCCGAATCAACCTATCCAGCGGGACGAAAAACTGATCTTATAACTAATTTTATGCATCCTCATCAATGTTTCTAATGCGGATGAATCGACATCTTTGGTTCGAGAGCGCACTTATACAAATAGTTCAAAAGATGAGTTCAAAGCACGCATTAATCGACTAGCTAGTTTGAACTTTCTCGTGATTCAAGCTAGCTTTGGAACTTGATTTGTATCAGCAGATCACTTTATTCTAAAGTATATAAAATTTGAACCATTAGAACTCAATTAAACTTGGACCATGTTATCAAACAATTGGTTGAACCCGAGACCTAGTTCAGGCTGGATGTAGTTCGAGTTATTCCTCATGAATTAATTAAGGGGAAAGAATTAACGTTGGGTCATTGTTTGCATATGGAGTAAGAGTTTATATATAAACAAGGTTTTGGAGATTTTGAATTTGATGTGGTTTATATATATATATATATATATATATATATATGTCGTGTTTAGTTGAGCTGTACTTATAAACAAGCTGATTTATTTTCGAAAGAAATGCTGACCAGTTTCTACTAGCTTTTCCCCAAGAATACCCCTACTCTTAAAATAAACTTCTTTTTAACACCTAAATCTGCTTACCATTATGAATAAATCCGTTTATGAACTCTGTCAAACACAGTCGTACAAAAACAATGACAAGCTTCATACTTTATGGTGGTGTAGCCAAAATCAATGCATGGTAGAAAATCCATCAGTTAATTTGTAGAAGAGTTGTTACATACCTTGATCTCAGAAATAGGATCGAGGGTCTGCTGGTTCTCCTCTTTCATTTTGCTGTATCTTTCCATCACACATTTCATACTGCTCATGTACATGGTTCACCCAAATTAACAAGGAAAAAGGGCAGAAAAATATGAGTCCTGAATCAATTCCTGACAATTGCAATGAACCACACAACCAAAGATTATGTACAAGATCATGGAAGTATATAAATCCGAATTGTAGGCCTCAACTTTCTTACAAAACAAAGTGTCCACTATTTCTCAGCTTAGATAAATCGGGACAAAACAAACAAACCTAGCCCTTCTTTTGGAACAATTAACAGTTTGGTGGGGAAAGCAAAGCTTTTTATGCAACTGAAACCGAAAGACAAACTAGTGATGGCTTAAAACTAGTTCGCAAAGTATTAATTGTATAGGTGGTAAAAAAGGAGTGGATGAACATAAGCTTGAGAATTGAAAAGTGGGGGTTGAATGAATATGAAAAAGGAAAGTATGTATGCACCCTACTTCGAATAAACCAATAATGAAAGTGTGCAATTTGATCCGAGAGAGATGGAATACCAAACAATCACTTTACCTGTGTGAAGTGATTTATATGTTTGATCGTGTTATGTAGTAGCAAATACCATTGATCTCCACCAGCTTGTTCCTAATTTTGAAACAAAAATTTCTAATTTGGGAGCTGGATCTACTTATTCCTAGCTTGCAAATAAACAAGCACAAATCAAGAAAAGTCAAATGGCTTCATGAGGCACAGGAACATGAGCTTGGAACTTGTTTAATCCTGATTCATTGTGTCTCTTAATGCAGCTTGGCAGCATTTCCTATATATTGAGGAGTGTTTCTATGTGCACATCATTTGTACTGTATGAGACTTAGAAATTAAAGACAAACTTTGTTTCCTTCAAAGCATATATAACACTACTCAAAACATCATGTCCCAGATGAACTCAAGAGTATTCAACCACTCAAAAAAACCTGTGAATCCATCTGTAACTTTCTTTAATTCAGTGCCCTAACCTAACAGATATGATCAAGACACCCTGCAAAAACATCAATTTTCTCACATAACAATAACCACTATGTCTGCTAGAAATTGCAAAAACATATTAAAATTACACAGCTCAACAAGAAATCAAGAAAAATAGTCATTCAAATAATTATGGAAGATAAGAACCAATTAATCTAGCCACAAGACAGACATATATTACTTCCTATGTTCCAGTTAAACTTGCACACATTCTTTTTTCACTCAAAATACTCAAACTTTGACCATGTATTTATATACTATATAAGCATCTATAATATTATATGTGATGCAGTTAGATTCGTCGTTACACATAGTTCATAAAAATCAACAATCAAACATATTCGTTGGAGTCAAGGGCGGATCAAAAAATATATATTTGGCCGGGCAAATTTAATATTAAACAAAGATAATGGTGAAATTTGAAAGGATTTTAAATTTTTGAGAAATAAGAGTTGATAATATGGTAAGTTCAAAATTATCAAAACTTTTATTTTAAGTAACTAAAGATATATATTAAAAAATATAATATTTTAGAAAAGGGCAAGGCAACTGCCCTAGGTTGCTCAATTGAAAAAGATTTTGTACAGAGTACTCAATTGAAGAGAATCCCAAAAAAAAAAAAAATCTAAAACACACAGATAATAAGTTACCTGGAACTGGCATATCCATAGAGCTTTGATGTGCTTGAGAAGACAATCACCCCAACTTCAGCATCACAAAGTATAGCTAGCTCCTTGGCCTTCTTCAACAACCCGTTTCTCCTCTTTGAAAACGTCACTTGCCTGCTCGTCGAGTTGTCGATTCGTCGGATCACAATCTTTCCTCTCCCCATCTCACAACCAGACCAGTTTCTTCTTACTTCATCGGTGATCTTTCGAAACCCCGCAAAATTTATAAACCAGGTACTTTCTATATGTATAAACTGCAAAGGATCCAGTCAAAAATGGAAGACAAAACACAAATAGAAAGCTTCCAAACTCAGCAATAACGAATCAAAATCCAGATAAACCGACAAAAAAACAATTTGTGAAACAAGCAGAAATGGTGGAAACTTGAGGAGGGTTTAGCTTTAACCTAATTAAGTCGCGCAATCATTGGTCCTAAGTTGGCACCAACCTTCACAAACCAAGAGTTTAGTACCGAGGACTGACGAGGGGGGTGGGGTTTTGCTACGCTGCTCTGCGGAGTAGGGTAACTTGTTGTTCTGGGGTTGACCGTGATCTGGGGAGCAATCGGAGGATGACAAGTGGCGGAGGTGTAGGGTGGTTCCGTAGGCGAGCGGGTGGAAGAATATGGGCTCCTCCTTCTCCTCGGAGTTTCAGAATGATTTGTGATTGGATGGAGGCGAAGGGAACTGTTGAAACAAGTGCGACGTATGGATGATTGACGCGTGGCGATCCAGTTGGGGATCCTCCTCCACTTTATTTTAACTTACCCCCATCTCATCTCATTAAATTTTATACTCCCTCCCTCCGTCCCTCTAATTGTGTGTTACTTCTTTTTTACACTATTCATCGATAGTTTTATAATCTTAATATCTTAAATTATGTATAACAATAAATTATAAAATTTATATATTTTAAAAATATGTGTTAAGATGAATGTAATGATATATCACACGATAATTTTTATATTTATATGTGTATAATTTTTTACAATTCAAACAAATTCAACTTTATTGATGAATGGTGAAATAAGACACAATTAGAGAGACGGAGTGAGTAGATTCTTTTCACGGTTATCAAGAAGCATGTTTGTCTGTTAATATGTTTAGTTACACATAATAAAGGCAAATAAAATCTTGTTATTTAGAAACTACTTATTACGGCGAATTTAATAATATCACATACGATAATATTGTTGATTATATATCTGTTCAAATGTACGATTAAACTTTGGTAGGGAATAGTCATGTCAAATAGTAAAGTGTGCAATTTAACCTATGCCATAGAGAGTATTGATTTTCTACTGATATGAAATAAATCATATTAAATTGAATTGAAATTAAACATAGTTAAAATAGGAAAATAGAATAAAATCAACCAAGTTGAAATTCTATTGAATTGAAATTAAATATTTGGTGAAACACATGAATAATAAACCAACATTAAGCTACTTAATAACATAAAATTAAAGTTTTGTTGAAATAAATTGAACTGAAATACAGATAATTAGTTAAAAGATTACAACTATTTGTTTATTTTGTAAAAATATATGGTACACAACCATTAACTGTATTTTACTTACTAAAACCTGTAAGGAAATTGATTACATATATGTATATGTGCCATTTTAAAAGTTTTTCTTTGACTTTTTAAACTAGCATGTAACCCTACTAATATGAAACCATGTTTATAGTTTAGTATGTGTTCTAACCTATTATAACCATATATGAGTTGTGAAGTAAGTTATAGTATGTAGGATTATGGGATAATATCCACCACTTCCACATACTATAACTAATGTAACACCTTGAAAGTGTCGGTTTAACGGTTAATAATACCATATTGAACTTATTGCAATATTTTTACAAGTATTACCTTAAGTGCTGTTGCATTAGATCTAATGTAACACTTTTCAAAATTTAGACAACATTTTTCAAGATATACGTAACACTTTTCAAAGACACTGTAAAAGGTATTGCAACATTTTAATAAGTGTGACGAGAAATGTGTTAAGATCGATAACTCTAACTTGTAGTAGTGTGGATTACACAATGATCTCGGAATTATTATTATTTTAAAAAAGAAGAAGAAGAATATAAGAAAAATTGATGACGATCCCTCGTCATGTATAGAATTTTATATTATTTTTCAACACAGAGAAAAGGAGACTAGTTAGTAGCAGCCCTAACCAAAAGAGATCAACTACAAATTGACGCCAATGCTGGGCCATTATAATGTAGAGATTCGTCACATGCATTTAAAGTGTTGCTTGGGGATAGAGAATTCAATCACATTCGATCGACCTAAGATACGTTCATGTCGTCCTTTTGGTAATCATGTCGTCCTTTTCTGTATTTGGTAATTCTTGCATCGCCTCACTTTCCTTTCATCCTTAATGTGGAAATAATTTCATTCATCATTATTATTTTTATTTACTTATTACTTTCCCCTCCTACATTCACATCTCTTTTAATTTGCATGCCCAATAATACTACATATATAGTATATATATAGTATAATTAATTAATTATAAACAGTAGTACGATTAAAGTATATTTTATTTGCATCATTTTACTTTCTGCTGTCAGCTGAGATACAATTACATACATAAACCCATTCCCACACATATAAAGTTCCTTTCTTAATACCCATCAGTTTCACTATGTTTGGCACCGTAGGTTTAGCTCTTTTTTTTTTTTGCAATTGAAAATGTGTGGATGGAATTGAGTGAGGAGAGTAAAAAGTTTAATGAGTAGTTTAGAATGGTGTATTTTTTGCCATAAAGGGAAATGTGACAATCTTAGAAAAACACACTCCCTCTGTTTCTCTATTTGTGGCACCATAGGTATATGTGTCTGGATTTATGTGAAGAAAATAAGTGGATGAAAGTTAATGTAGAAAGTAAAAAAATAGAATTAGTGGATGTAATTAAAAGAATGTTGGTATAATTGGAAAGCGTGTCATTTAAAAAGAAACATTCCAATAAAACTAAGGTGTCATAAATAGATATATGGAGGGAGTACAAAAATAATAAATGTGTCAAACATAATCAAATGCGCTTTAGCCATCTTTGTTAATGTATTTTAAAGCCCGCTGTGCATCCAGGATTGATGCAACATCACTACCAAAGCCGCCTCAATGATAATATTAAAAAGATTATGATAAATAATTTCACCAACAACCCTCACAAAGCCCTAAGACGAAATATTTATATTTATTCAAGAAATTGGCATTAAAAATTGTTTGCACCGACACAACTCACGTGGTTTCATTGCAGACGTGCCAACTTTCATTTGCTCGACGAGTCCGAGGTTAGCTCCACCACAGCTTTTTAAGATTTTTCTTTATCAGAGCTTTTCAAGTATTATTAATAATAATATCAACATAATTAATTAATTATTACACTATAAAAAAAATTAGTAGTGACGCATTTTTTATGACAGACACGTAAGTGTCACGATTTTTATGACATCTTAACATGTCACTAAATAAAATTGTGACATCAATTCATGGCATAGCATTTTGTGACGCTTCTAAATATTAAAAAAAATGCTACATTTTATGGCATCAATAAATTTATGAAGTATGAAGATGTCACAAATTAAAGGATTATTTTAATTTCTTCTATAATAAAACTAGAATGTAAGAATTGCTTTCTTTAAAAAAAGAAATAACATAAACCATTGCTTGTTTCTTTAAAAAAAAAAAGGCTTTTGTGCAAATAATCTAAAGAGTTTTTTTTTTCGATCTTTTCATATTGGCTTTTCTGGAAATTTTGTTATTATGCCCAATATTTTTGGGCCGCATTGTTTTGAGTGCTTTTACTTAATTTCTTTTGCTGCATTATTTTAACTGTGTTTTAGAATCTACCCACAGTAATAGTAGTGTCACTTAACTTTTTTTGTCAAATGAAAAATGGTGGGACAGGACATACAAGTTATCAAGAGTAACACGTGCTTCATTCATCCTCCTCCGTAGCTTGGTTGTTGTGGCCGCGCTTCGAAATCTCCCACCGCGACAACCAATCATACACCCTCCACCTATTTCTCCACATCTACGTTTCCATGCACCCTCCCACACCCAACCGCTCCCCTCCATGGCCCTCTTCCAACCGCTCCTTTCCCGCCATCTCCTTATGCGTCGTCCGCCATGACACCACCGCATACACATCTCCGCCGCTCGTCGCAGACTCTCTTTTCCACATCACCGTCAATGTGTTTGATTCGCCTGACCTCGCCGCTTCCTACACCAGCTCCGCCCAGTATCTCCAATTTCGGGTCACCGAATCCGATAATAATTCTTTCTCGCTAAAGCGTCTCCGCCTCCCCTCGCCGCGACCAAGGGCTTTTTGTAATTCTTTGTAAAATCTGTCCCCGACTCCACCGCAAAGCTTCTTTCCAGACTGTAGAAAGGCGATTCGGTTCCTGATTGATCCGATTTCTCTACCGAAGAGTTATCCAGCGGTGCTTATTTCCGCCACCAAGTATGGAATTCGGTAGAACTCTTTCTCCTTACTATTGTTTTTCTCATCAAATGAGTTTGGTTTAGCTGGAATATTTGATGGTTAATGGTTCAATTTTTCCCTTTCCTGAAGGATATAGTTTTAAAAATGGCTTGCAGCTAATGGAACTTTCTATCATATTTTACAAATTAATGTTCTATGTTTCCCAAACTCGATTTTTGAATACTCGTGAAGCTCTAATGGGAAGCTCTTATTACATTTTGTTGTTAGTTGTTTAGAAAATACTTTTCCTGGATAAACTGATGTAAAACAATCACATTTGTGAGAACCTGACTTTATAAAAGAATGTCATCTGGAAAGTTCGGTTGTCTTAAAACAGGTAGTTTGTTTGTATTGTAGTTTGTTGAATTGGTATTTTGAATTGGAGGCTAAACAAGTTTACGAGCTGTAAATGTTGTTGTATGTTGGCATTTCTTGATTACAGATGAAAATTAAGAGATGACTTTTTGTTTCCTGAAACTTTGGATTTCAATATTTCTTCTTTATTTGCAGTTTGTATTTTTCTTTCATAAAGCTGTTTTCTGTACTGAACATGACGTTTTAGCACGTGGAGTGTTTTTGTTCCAGATGAGGTATAATGGGTTGCCTGTGTTTAAAATAGGATTAAATTAAAGGAATCAGCCTTTTCTATTGCTTGTTTTAGTGCATGCTTGGGTTATAGCAGCTGTGACGAAATCATATGACAGTAAGCTTGTTCATTTCTTGAGTTTGATCTCTTCTTTTTCGTATGTTTTTTTTTACAAACTTTGTTTCTCCCTTAATTAAGATGAGCTGTTTTCCGATGTATTTTGTATGTGATTCACAATAGCAAGTTTTAAGGGATGCCTTGTGTTAAAAAAATCATCTTCTTGTGAATTTTCATTTTATTACACTGCTGATCAAGATTTTGAGCTTACAAAGTTCTTCTTACTACTGTTGTTGAGCGAGTATGTTTCTGCATCAAGTTTACTTAACTTGTTGGCATCTAAGATTATTTATTGGCTTTCTTTGAGAGTCCTAGGATATTTAGCTGTCACTAAAGGCGCAAAAATAAGGTCCACGATTGTTATGCATTGGGCAGAAGGCTTGAAAAACACTAGTTATGAGGGCATTGGATGTATCAGAGATGTCTTGAATGCATTAGCCAAAGTTCTGTTTACAACAAAATCGGATCAAATGTGTTGTTTGGGGCTTGTTATTTAGTTGCTGAGACTATCTCTCCTGGATTCTTATGCAGTGCAATCAGTTTTGCCAAGAAAGTGCTTTCATTTATTATTTCAAAAGGAATTCTTGTGTCTGCCAAATGTTTCCTAAACTTGGTCAGGTACAAGTCAAAATTGTTCATACATATCTAAATGTTTTGTCTTGTAGATAGTTTAACTCTCATTGCAAATTTAGTGTATTGAGTTGCAGTTCTAAGAGAAGGAAATTGTATTTAATCATATGTTCTACTCTCGCTTCAAAGCCTATGGGAAACTTTTGATCACGAAACTTAACCAGTACTCCTCATACTTTCATGATCATGAAACTTCCAATTCCTTATTTAAACACTTCCCGGGTCACTAAATTAAGCTATATGGAAGCGCTGGTACTGAAGACAGCAAAACTCAAACATCATAAAAGGCGTGTGTTCTAAAATTAGGGTAAAATGAGCATCATAAAAGGCTTTTTTGGTGATTATTTTTGCCGATTCTCTGAGCATGTTTGTTCCAGTAGAGCTTTTTTGGTGATTGTTTTTGCTGATTCTCTGAGGTAGAACCAAATATCTATACAATCTGCGGAATATATTTTTTTGGTGCTCTTACAAGATCCATTTTAATTTGCGGAGCTAAGCTTGGTAGATATCATTTTATTGTATGTTACCATATCATGAAAAATATCTGTGGCATATCCTTGAGGGACTAGGCCTCCATATAGCTTAATTTAGTGACCCGAGAAGTGTTTAAACAATGAATCAGAAGTTTCGTGATCATAGAATTTACTGGGGATTGCTCGCTACACTTGACGTCTGATAAAGGCTCGCTACACTTGCAATCACTTCTTAAAAGAGCGAGAAAAAAAATTCACCATGGCCAAGTAAATCAAAGTATGGAAAATAAGTGGGTAGTGAAGAGTTTCCATGGTGGCTTCAAAACCAGGTAGGCTATTACTCTTTTATAATTTTATTTTTGAATGAATTTGAGACTTATTCAAAGTAATCTAACTTCATGTCTTACATTGTTAGGTTCAAATCATGGAGAAAACCACATTGATGAAGAAACCATAGCCCTCGAGAGAGGGCTCCAAATAGTTATGTTAAAAGATATAAGGCTTTCATCATTAATGGTTATAGGTTTCATACTAAGGATCTAGAAGCTTATAGGAAGACTCAAAATTCAGGAATTGTTGTTGAAGCCAAAGAAGGAGAATAGGAGAATACTATTAGTATTATGGTTCAATTAGAGATATATATGAATTGGACAATTTTGGAAAAGGCAATGTGGTTATTTTCTGATGTGATTGGATTAACGTCCATAGCTCTAGGGGATTCAAGAAAGGTAAGTATGGTCTTCCTATTGTAAACTTTTCTAGGATTAGTGTCTCAAGCTGGAGAAGCATTTGTTATGCTAGCAGCTGCCTTTGTCTCCATGATTGAGGTTTGATTTGGCTAACATCTTACATTGATACTGTTTCATTAATGTTTGATTTGATCGTTGGTTTTTTTGCCAGTCTATGGGGGTGTTCATTGCAACAACAAGATTTGGGAGCACAACTCATATTCCGCCTTCTTGTCTGAGCTGCGGGGTTGGCTGGCTGGTGAGTGAATGACTCCCAATCCTTTTGATCAGAGAAAGAACTCGTGGAACAAGTTGGCATCAATGACTCTCAATGATCGATGTTGGCAGACACATTAAGAATCGGCTTCCAAATTCATCATGTGAAATGCAATTATGATTAATTCTTCGATCAAATATCATGTCGATCCAAGAGTCTCTGATTATTGATAACTGAATAGTTCCATTTTGTCAATCATGTACTAGGGGACAGTGTAACATTTCCTGGTTTAGATACGCCACCTGAAACCGGCCTGCTGTCAGAAAATATTCCTAAGGGATTTTGCATAAGCGCGAGAGAGAGTGCAGACGTAGATTGAAGCAAACTTTCTTGATGGTACTCTGCTGCTGTAAAGGTAACATTTCAACTTACATATAGATTTCCATGCAACTTGTAACATCATTTTCTCTGGTTTTGTGATTCTGTGTTTATAAAAGATGAAAAGTAGTTAATAACATCTAGTTGTGTTCGATTAACTTCGATCTATAGGCAGATCTTGGTTTTAATTCACCTCACCTAACTTCTTAAGTTACAATATCAAAAAATAGTTTGTATCTAGTTTCTGAAGAAGTTTCAATCAGACTTAAAGCAAAGATAGTCTATACTAATGCAAAGAAGCAGAGATTCAGCTATTTGGTTGTTGATTGTAGTTATATAAATGGACAAAATTTTGTCTACCTGGAGAGGTAAGGATGATTTAGTTTGCTGGTAGTTCTTCAAACCATGTTTGCAGTAGTTGTTGAATTACAAATATTGGAAATGGCTGTGTGAATTGTAATTGATGAAATTTTGGGGGTCCTGAATTATAATTATTGTAATTTCTTTTTTTTATTCTCTACATATATATTGCGATGTTTCCAGTTGTAGCAATTTTTCACGACGCTTCCAGCTTTAGCAATTTTTTGCGACGCCAGCTTTAGCAATTTTTACGACGCTTCCATCTTTAGCAATTTTTTGTGACGCTTCCATCTTTAGCAATTTTTTGCGACACTTCCATCTTTAGCAATTTTTTGCGACGCTTCCATCTTTAGCAATTTTTTGCGACGCTTCCAGCTTTACCAGTTTTTTGCGATGCTTCCAGCTTTACCAGTATTTTGCGACGCTTCCAGGTTAAGCAATTTTTTGCGACGTTTCTAGGTTAAGCAATTTTTTGCGACACTTCCATCTGTAACACTCGTTTGGACGTTCTTGCATGTCATAATATTTTAGTGACATGCTAAATAGAGACACTTTTATAAAGCGTCGCTAATCATTTTAGCGACGCTTTTAAGTGTCAGTATTGTTTAAAAAAGTGTCACATCAATTTTTTTAGTGTTACTGTAGCTACTATAAAGCTAGACGAGCCTTAGGTTAGTTTCACCTAGTATAAGAGAATGTTACGACCTCGAAAAATCACTGTCATCATTTTCAAATCTTATTTAAAATACGAAGAAATCTCAGTATGCATAAAGTTTTATTTTAAAGCATTGACTCTTATACTCCCTCCGTCGCAGTTTAAATTACCCCTCAATCATTGCACACCGTTCAAGACACGTGTTTGACCGTTAATATGTTTAACTACGTATAATAACGGCAAATAAAAAGTTACTTTTTAAAAACTACTTGTTGTGACGAATTAAACAATATCACGTATGATAATATTATTTCTTATATATCTATTCAAATATACGGTCATACTTTGATAAAAAAAAAGTGTCATAAAGTTAGGGGGTAATTTAAGCTGGGACAGAGGGAGTACAAGATTATTTTATAATTTATACTCCCTCCGTCCCAACTAGAGTTGCACTCTTGCTTTTTGCACGTCGTTCAAGAGACATGTTTGACTGTTAAAATGTTTATTTGTGTATAATAACGGAAAATAAAAAGTTAATATTTAGAAACAACTTGTTACGAAGTATTGAACAATATCATATACGATGATATTATTGTTCCTATATCTATTCAAATATGTGATGGAATTTTGATAGAGAAAGTGTTCAAAAAGCTGCAAGTTCAAATGGGACAGAGGGTATATAATCAATGAGGTGAATTGATGTTTGTTTTAATTTAATGCGATGAAATTTCTATAACTTAAAAAATTAAAAAATATAAATAATTATAGCATAACCTTATATGTTATAGAACTGATGTTTACACAAGAGCGGCATGGAGAAATCCATGTTGCCCAAATATCTAAATTTTGTGTTTACGTCGTATTCTTGATTAATAGCTGTTGTCATAGGAACATAATCTCAACCCTTTGATCCAACATTTTCACAATTAATTAAAGAGTCCGTCCCTTGAAAAAAATGTCATAGGTCATGGAATGATCAAAGTTTAAAGTGTAAATTAGAACAAATGAAGATAAAAATTTTGGGTTGCATGAATCAGGTTATAAACTTTATAACTACTATACGTTGCATAATAAATTTTTAATATTGCAACTAAGACCTTTAACCTTTTATTATTCTTATTAAACCCCCACTACAAAAAAAGTCCATTGGTTACACAATTTTACTTACACATGTGAAAAGTGTAGGGAAATTAAATACATTCTTAAGTGTAGTGAAACTTATTACACTTCTAGTATCATTCGCTACACTTTGACATGCGATAGTACTTATGTGGGCTTGGAGGCTTTATTTTATGTTGAACCGAGCCCAACCTTATTTATTCAGGTTTTGTTCTTTTATTGGGCTTGGTACATGGGCCAATTTTTAGAGGTTGTAACTTGGTAAAACAAAAGAAAATGTGGGGCTGGTCAAGACCATGGG
>JAULKM010000008.1:4195725-4210946 GCA_032355605.1 Rubia tinctorum
AAGAGAAAAAGGAAATGACTAAAATACCCTTGAAATAAAATCTATTTTTTGGCCGAAATACCCCTCTGAGTTATACATGGTTATTTCAGCACATAGTCAATAAAATCAGGGTTATATCTGCACTTCCTATATAAAGACAAGGTTATTTTAGAACATAGTCAATAAAGTCACGGTTATATCTGCACTTCCAATATAAAGACAGGGTTATTTCAGCACATAGTCAATAAGGTCAGGGTTATATCTGCACTTCTGATATAAAGACAGGGTTATTTCAGCACATAGTTAATAAAATGAAGACGTGTCTTCTTCCCTTCCTCACTTCTCACCAAACCCAAGTCGTAACATCTCCCCGTTTTAGTCGCTGCCATCGCCGGAAGCTTCCCATGTCCTTCGTCATGGGCTACCTCAGAGTATAATTAAGGGTCGTTGCTTCCCCTATAATTAAGGCCTGCTGGTTCCCCTGTCAATTCCAGTACCTCATAGGACTTCCTATGTATTTTTAAAAAATTGAAATAGCCTTGCTCGAACTATTGTGTAAGGGCACTTCACACATTTTGAAGAGGCTGTAACGATGAAATCACAACAAAATGACATCAATAACAATTTTAATCCATGAGCAATTTTATAAATTTTTTATCTGCCCCAAATTCGACCCAGGGCTCACATACAACGGATAATTTTTTTACCTGCGACGGAGAGTCGAAGCAGGGCCGTTGGATGTGGTATTCAAGGAGAAAGAAACCAGGGAGCTTCGACGGCGGTCGGGCGGAGGAGAAATGGGAAGAGGAGAAATTCGGAGGAGAAGCGGTCGGGTGATGCCTAGTTTCTGTGCTTCGGGTTAAAGAAAGCATGCATAAGGGTGGAGCGGGAAGAAAGTATGGGGAAGAATAGAAAATGCAAGAGGAAAATAGGAGAAAAAGAGAAATAAAGTAAGGGCCAAGAACGTCATTTCATATTTGTGTGAATCTTTTTTTTAAAAAATAAGGGCAAAACAGTATTTTCACCTTATTCCGACAATAAACTAGTTGACTAAAAAGTCAACTCGGTCAAGGGTTATTTTAGCATTTTCTGAGATTGCAGGGTTATATTGGCACTTTCAGCCTAAAGTCAGGGTCATTTTAGCACTTAAACCTTTTTTAATTCAAGGGCAAATTTGTCTTTTCCTTAAAATATGGCCATGAATCAGTTAACCAAAAAGTCAAATGAGTCAAAGGTTATTTTGACACTTTCTAAAATTGCAGGGTTATATTGACACTTTCAGCCTAAAGTCAGGGTCATTTTAGCATTTAACTCTAGATTATTTCACAAGTCACGGAAATACCAAGTTTTAAACCGTAAATTAGAAGAAATTAAGATATTTTTTTTTGCATTAATCTAATCATAAACTTATAATTTGCATGTTGCATAGTAAAATGGTACTATAATGATTCAACATCAAATAAAAACTTTAGAAAGTAGATAGTTAAATTTAAAATATTTTAGTTGCAATATTAAAATTTTATTATACAACATGAATTAGTTATAAGTTTATGACCGATTAATGCAATTCAAAAATTATATCGTGAAAATTATATCTTGATTTTAAATTTTGATCTTTTCAAAATTTATGGAAAGACCGTCGACTCAAATATTAAATACACACCTCAATATAATTCAACATTAAATAAAATTGGGCCATCTGGGTTTGATCCGAATTTGATTTGCTGGGTTGAAATTGGGCCATCTGGGTCTTGTTTAAGAATAGTTTTATTTTAATTGTTCAACATATTAAACCGGTACTAGAATGGTTCAACATCAAATAAAAACTTCAGAAAGTGGATACATAAATTTAAATAGTTAAAAATTAAATAAAATATTAAATATACACCTCAAAATAGTTTTAAAAATAAATAAAAAAATTAAATTAAATTGTATATTAAAATCAAATAAATTTTATATTAAAAATCAAACATCAAATAAAAACATTAAAAATACACGTTAAATTTTGTAAACATTAAATAAATACAAAATCAAAATTAAATAATTATATATAATATAATTGAACATAAAAAATAAAAACACACATCAAAATAGTTAAACATCAAATTAAAACACTAAAAATACACATTAGAATTAAAATAGTTAAATATCAAATAAATATAATTAAAAATCAAATAAAAAAATAAAAACTCATATCAAAATAGTTAAATATCAAAGAAGAACAATAAAAAACACATCAAAATTTGAATATTTAAATGTCAAATAAATGTAATCAGGTATCAAATGGAAAAAATAAAAAACACACGTCAAAATAGTTAGAAATCAAATAAATAAAATAAATACATAAAAAAATTAACAGGCAAACAACAAATAAAAAACACATGTGAATTTTAAATCATCAAATGTTAAATATAAATATTACACGAATATCAGAAAAAAATAAAACATTAGCTATAAAATTTAAGAAAACTAATTCCCACTGTTAATACATCAAAGGATACAAAATTAAAATGTAATATTTGAAAAAAAATCAATATCAATTTTTAAAATGAGTCGCTCAAAAGCTAACATATCAATCACAATGAAAATATAAATTATAAAATTAAAATATATGATAATAAAACATTAATATCTAGTGTCAACATGTGTAAAGTGTGAAAAAATTAACATGCAAACACAAGATGTACAAAAAAACTCAAAATCTAACTTTAAAACACATGATTTTAGTGAAAATAAAGATTTTGAAAAACATAACAAGATTTGGTTAAAACATCAAGGATTGAAAATGAAATATCAAGTGTGGTAGTAAAAACCCGCGCATTGCACGGAAATTAGGAAAAAAACTTATTCGAGAATTTCTCCTACTCAGATATTGGCCCGTGAGATTCTTATGATCTCCAATTATTTATGCCCAATACTTCCAAAAAGTGGCATTTGCACTCAGATCCCTCATTCATCTCCCAAACATTCTTTAAATATATTTGGAACCTCATCTTTAATTAGACTTCATTATATTGCATATTAATCTTTGGTCTCACAACGAGACGGTCTCGCACAAGATTTTGTCAAATTAATATTTGAACACAAAGTTTTGTTTTAGAGTCGGTATCTTAAAAGACTGTCTTTTCATAAATTTTGGGAAAATCGCCTTTCCACATGAATATGGAAAGGCGAGATTGAATTAAAATTATAGAAAAGTAATATGTTTTAGTTGAAATATTAAAAAATGATCATACAACGTAATTTTGTGGCTGATCTAGAAACGTTTAGAAGTGGTGGCACTTATATAAATTATTTTTATATTAGCAAAAAATATATTTTTCATATGATTATATAAAGTATAACAATTTGTTTGAGATTATGTATAGTTTTAAAAAATCATATTAGTATTATTTTTCTTAGTAGTTAATTAAATGAGTCCGTCTTTTGAAAGACGGTTTTTCCATAAGTTATGAAAAGACCAAAGTTTAAACTGTAAATTTGAAGAAATCAAAATAAAAATTTTGGGTTGTATTAATCGGGTAATAAACCTATCACTTATAAATGTTGCATAATAAATTTTTAATATTGCAACTAAACCTTTTACATTTCTATAATTCCAATTCAACCCCGTATTTCCATATGTCTATGGAAAGATTGTATTTCCCAAAAAATTGTCAATTAAAAATTATTTTATAATTAAATATGTCAAAAAATTATAAATATATAAATGAAATTGAAAAGTGTAAAGTGAACTTTTTTTTCTTACTATTTCTAGATTATGCTCTCAAAAAATTAAATATACCATGATGTATCTCAGATTGAAACTTTGAAATATATTTTAGTGTTTAAATATTGAATGTTTGAAAATTTGAATGATTATCTTTCGATACAGGAATATGATCATCATCAAAATTAGAGTCCATCTCTTGAAAAATTGTGTATGGAAATTCCAAGCAGGTTTAAAGTGCAGTTTAGAAGAATTTAAAATAAAATTTTTGGGTTGCATTAATCTGGTCATGAATTTTTAACTATTACACTTTGAATAGTAAAATTTTAATATTGTATTAAAACCTTTTACCTTATGATAATTCTAATTCAACCCCGTCTTTTCCATATGTCTATGGAAATACGGTGTTTCCCAAGATTTTTCCTTAAAATTATTGACGATATTGAATAATAAACTAATAATGCTTACACCAATTGTAGTTTATGCATTAAATGTGCAGAGTAAATAAATTTTACAACAATCAAGTCTTTCTATATTTACTGGCTACAACACCAAATCAAAATATATTGATGTGAAAAGAAGCGAGTAGATTAACTCTGAGGTGGGGCACATTTCACTATGTGTACATCATAATCAGAGTCAGTCAGTGTATTATGTGAGTAAACAACTGATGCAGTGGGGGCACGTGACCCCAGTGCCCCCACTGTAAATCTGCCCTTGACGTGATTAGTTATAAGTTTATGACTGCAACTAAAAAAATTTGTCTTGATTTCTTCTAATTTGCACTTTAAACATTGATCTTTACATAACTTATGGAAATACGGTCTTTCAAGAGACGAACTCTTTATAAATTTCCCCTCTTTCTTTATTATTTTTTTCTTTCACCACTTTTTTATTTCAAGTCCTCACAATAGTTGAACACCTAGTAATAGAAAATTGTATATGTTAGAACATATTGTAAGTTAAGGTGTTGGACAGATTGGATCCTGCTACGTGTTTTACAAATTTTATACTTAGTAAAGTGAGAGGTCTTTTTGAATTAATAGATGAGTAATTTTTTAAACAAATAGGAGAATCTGATTTGGTCAATGCCTTAACATAAAACATTTATTAATAACAATAAAATTTTATGCACCTAATAAGGCCAAAAGAGCAAAGCTTGTAACAATAAACATTAATCACCAAAGTACACTACGTCCATCAATAGCACGTAACACAATTTCATTAGAAGTTTCCACACTTACAATATAATATAAACATATGATTTGAAGTTGATTAAGTAGATTCAAACATAGATTTGAAATTACAAGGATATCCTTATAACCCGGCTACCGACGCGCTCCTCCCTCCACCTTTCTTAGAGCAGTTTCAGCCTATTTCAAGCACCCATAACAAAATCAGAGTCGTGTTTCTGGTATTAAAATCGTTTTCGTGTATCGGGGTGAAAAGATAGATTAAATTACATACCCTAGTTTGACATGGTTGGAAAATGCATCGTTTTGATGCATATGATGCTCAGGCTGGCTTAACTGGAGACTTATTGGTGCATGAGTGACATTAGTGACCTGAAGATGTATTATTTGGTTGCTCCCATCTTCTTCTTTTCCGTGTTCTTCCATTTCATGAACCTGGCCATATTTATTTTAAAAAAATTAGAATGCCTGAAATTAATTTATGAAGCATAAATAGATGTGAATCAATAAATAAATTATTACCTTTTTCTGCAGTAGTACGTTCTCCTGGTGAACTATGTTAACCTTCTTGTACAGTTCCACATTTTCTTGATGGAGCATATTTTCCTGTAAAAAAAACTGATCGTTTAATATAGAAATACAACAAAAGATAAAATTAATGGCTCTAAATAAAATTAACAAACTTTGTGGTGTAATTCTCTGATTTCTTCATTCAGAATCTGATCCTGAAACAAATAAATCAGAGCATTTAATTGTGGCATTTCCTTTAAAATTAACTCAAAAGTATAAATTAACTGTGGTAAAAGATATTATTGAGAAAGACTAATGTCAATTAATTACCTTTCTAGCACGAACTCCTTCCAAACTGGTTTCCAGCTGACTTTCCAGCTGATGTAAATCATTGACGTCCAACCCTACTAATTCTTCACCCAGAAGTCTCCTGCAATAGTAATCATTTAACATGTGTAAGGGATATTTTAATTTACTGAACTTAAAAATTAATTAATTACTCACAATATCTATTTTTCAGCTTTCTAGAAATAAATAGGAAAAATTAGTACTCCCTCCGTCTCAGCATTAGAAAGCATCGAAAGAATGAAAGTAATATATGAGTGAACGGATGAGAATGAGTTGAAATATACCAAAAGTGAAAACATTCAAAGTGCGAAGTAAACATTGTGTTTTTATAATGTACAAGTGACCCGTAATCTTATATATTAAGCTGCAATTTTTTTCTTTCATTATCAATGTGATACTCTTAACAATTTTATATATATATATATGTACACTTTAATTAGCAACCTTGATATATAGATTTTTTTACCTGTGGCTTTCTTGCAGGCACTGTAGCTGCTGCCTTAAGTTTGCTACTTCTCTCTGCCAAAACTGTCAAACAACAAATAGATTGGGTAAGGAAAATAACATTGAATACTGCATTTTACTAGCATTAAAAAATTCTTAATTTATGAAGTTCTGCTATATACTATTTATGATTAAATGTGAAAAATAGCTAACGTACAACCATTCGTGAATAATGTATTTATACATAGGAAGAGTTTCTTTACTCCCTTAGGGTTCCTTTGGAAAGACAATTGATATGTCATATTATATCTAGTTGCAATACCTCAAAGTTATGAAATTTTAATTTTTGAATATATGTTCCGATGAATTTAAGTTACGTTAAATTATTATTAATAGGTTATGCATCAACTGAGTTTAGTATTCCCTCATACCATTTAAAGGTTCGGTGTATTTGACAGAATTGTGCTTATAACCAAAGTTAGCAGGGGAAACCAGCTTTTGTGTCCCCCCTCCCAAAAAAAAGATTATGTTTTTTTAAAACTACATTTTAGCAATTTACGGACCAAACACAAAAAAAATGCCTTGCTTATACGCAAAGCAGCTAATTATAAGACATCCTATACCATTTTTGTCTCATTTAAAGTAAACTTTACTACTATTTTCGTTTCACTGTATTTGACAAATTTTTCTATTTCTATTATTTCTTTAGATTGACACACTTTCTCCTTTTACAAAATTATTAAATTTTATCCATTCATTCCTCCACATGAAATTCAATCCATAAATCCAAATACATAAATTTTTATAATGCCAAATACAGTGAAACATAGGTGTTATAAAATTACACTTTTAATTTGTGTGCCCAATAGTTTGAGGAACTTAAATAGGTCTAATTATTTTTTAAATTTCCAAAAGTGGAATAAAATGTTTGGTTAGGATATTAATTTGTATGGAGAGAGATAATATTTCATAAATCCAGAATTCTTTATTTTGAACACATTTTATTCAATTTTTAGTCTCTCATGTTGCAAGAACCCATGAAATGCATCGAAAACTTATTTGATTTACGAGTGTACATTAAAAATTAATGCTGATTGTAGTGAAACTGTGGTGAATTCGAAATCGAACGCGAAGAACCCGACCAATATACACCACGTACAGGAGGTGAACAAAGATTTAACCTAACAAATTTAACGGGGTAAATTGTTGAAACGTAACGATGCTTCCTTAGGGAATGGACAGGTCTCTCGTGGGATTTTTTCCTCTTTCCTGAGTGATGATCAGCTGAGGTTACAGCTAACCCTAATTTAGAAACTTCTGTTCCTTTGGATCTCGCTTATGCACAAAGGGAATTTTCCGGCAAACTTTCGTCGGAAATAAATGAACATTTGTCGCTGCAGCATGAATTAACTCATCCATCTTCATCAATTGGCGTTGACGGTACTATGATTAAGCATGTTCGCTCACAATAATTTGATGAACCGTTCGTAACCCGTAACATAAACAGAATCAGATTCAACACAGCCCTAAAATCCGACAAACAAAAGATTATATGCAAGTACGACGGTAGGTTTTTCGTATAAATACTTACAAGCCAGGTGCGTGCATGCATGCATGGCATTCATTCATTACCCAGGGTCATATGTTATTGCTAGCTGGGTTATTGTATATCCATAGTTTTAGGGCATATCGATGAGAGCCGTACCTTTAAGGTTAGTCGGCTTCGAAGGATAAAACATCGGCTCTTCTTCAACCAGAAGTCATCTCCTTCTCCGACGGCTTCCTGAATATCATTAAAAAAACGAACTATCTTTTAATGGTATTCTGCGGCGCCTCATCTGCCAACTTCTGGCTTCTGCAAATTTGAACAGAAGGGCATTTAGTTATCTGAACCTGCACTTTAACCGTACTGTAATAAACCTAGTTTGGTTTCTCTTCTTATCTCACGGTTCATTCATACTCTTTCAGGTTTACTGGTAAAAACCGTACTGTAATAAACCTAGGTTTCTCTTCTTAGCTCACGGTTCATCCATATTCTCTCAGGTTTACTGGTAAACTCAAAACTTCGCAAGTTCAGTAAAAGCCTGTTCGCTTACTTCATTCATGATATATTTATAACACTGAAGACTATATCTGGGTGTTTTCTCGAGCTCTCGCGATACCGAAGGATTGATCACGAGCCAATCTTATTCCTGGCGAATCAACCTATCCATCTGGAAGAGAACTGATCCTATAACTAAGTTTATGCATCTTGATCCGTGCTTCTGATGCTAATGAATTGAGACATCTTTGGTTCGAGAGTGTACTTACAAATAGTTCGAAAGATGAGGTCAAAAGCACGCATTACACTACAAAAAAAATTTCCAATTGTGATGCATTTTTGTAGCATCCGTTACACAGAAAAGCGCCACTAAAATTATTAGTGACGCAATATGAAGTGCCCCTATTCAGCGTATCACTAAAACTTTGTGACGCGTTGAGGTATCATTATATTTTTTGTGTGATGTTTTAAGATGCATTTCAATTTAGAAGTGTCACTAAATTTTTGACATGAATTGATGTAGTAATTCAGTTTAGTGACATATGCATACATCACAAATATTTTAGTGACACCTGAAAGTGGAACAAATATTGTGTCATTTCCTTACCTGTCACTACTGGATTTTTTTTTTGTAGTGTTAGCTTGTGCTTTCTCATTCAAGCTAGCTTTTGAACTTGATTAGCATCAGCAGATCACTATATTTTAGATGTTTATACTATGTCAAATTTGAACAATTAGAACTCAATTAAACTCAAACAATTAGTTGAACTTGTGACCTAGTTTTGTTACTCGATGTTTCCAAAAACAAGATGTAGGCTGCAAGCTTGAGTTATCTATTATGACTTAAGGGGAAAGATTTTATGTTAGATCATTGTTTGCAGGTGGAGCAAGGATATATAGGGTTTATATACAAACAAGGTTTTCGGAGATTTTGAATCTGATGTGATAAAATGTGAATGCTAAACAGAGAGTGTTGATGAAGTTGATGTGTAGCCATGTATAGGTAATAAAAAGACACATATAGGCTAAATAGGTTGTGTTTGGTTGAGCTATACATGTAATCAAAGCTGACTTAGTTGTAAAAGAAATACCGACCAACTTCTGCCAGCCTTTCCCCAAAAAATCTCCTACTTTTAAAATAAACTGTTTTTAACACGTAAATATGTTTAAAATAATAAATAAATCAGTTTATGAACTCTGTCAAACATATAGAGTCAGACAAAACAGTTACAAGCTTTATACTTTATGGTGGTGTAGTCAAAATCCATCCAAATAATTAAGTTAATTTGTAAAAGAGGTGTTACATACCTTGACCTCAGAAATAGGATTGAGAAGCTGCTGGCTCTCCTCTTTCATTTTGTTGTATCTTTCCATCACACATTTCATACTGAGCATGTACAGTTCACCCAAATTAACAAGGAAAAAGGGCAGAAAAATTAGTCCTGATTTAATTCCTGACAATTCCAAGAAAACAATCAAAGATCATAGAAGTACATATAATCCGAATTGCACTCAATTTTCTTACAAAACAAATGTAGCCACTATTTCTCAGATTAGATTAATCGGGACAAAAGAAACAAACCTATTGGAACAATCAACAGTTTGGTGGGGAAAGCAAAGCTTTTTGTGCAACTAAAACTTTAAGACAAATAATTGATGGCTTAAAACTGGTTCTCAAAGTATTAATTGTATGGGTGGTAAAAGGGAGTGGATGAACACAGGTTTAAGAATTGAAAAGCGAGTGTAGAATGAATGTGAAAAACGAAATCTTTACCATAAAAAGGAAAGCATGCACCCCTACTTCGAATAAACCAATGTTGCAAGTGTACAATTTGATCTGAGACGAATGTAATACTAAACAACCACTTTACCAGTGGAAGTGATTTATCAATTTGAATATTACATCATCACTATATATGTTTGATCATGTTATAGCAAATACCATTGATCTCCACTAGCTTGTTCCTAATTTTGAAACATAAATTTCTAATTTGGGAGCTGGATCTACTTATTCCTAGCTAGCATGCAAATAAACAAGAATAAAACAAGAAAAACATTCAAATGGCTTCGTGAGAGAGAAAAACATGAGATTGGAACTTGTGTATTTCTGATTCATTGTCTCTTAGTGCAACTTGGCAGCATTTCCTATGTATTGAAGAGTGAATCTATGTGCACATCATTTGTAATATACTACTCCCTCTGGTTTTTTAATATTGGACTCGTTTGACCGTCATTTTTTCATGACATGTTTGACCATCAATAGTTTTTGTTATATACAATAACGGATATCATATGAGATGTCTTTGGATTTTTCGTAACGTGTAGTTTCTAAAAAGAAATTTTTTATCGTTTGTTATTAGACACAACTAAAGTTATCGGTGGTCAAACATGTCCTGAGAAAATGTCAGAAAAAAAGAGGACATAAATAAGAAACCAGAGGGAATATGAGACTTAGAAATTAAAGACAAACTTTGTTTCCCTCAAAACATAACACTACTATAACATCATATCCCAGATTAACTCAAGAGTATTCAACCACTCAGAAAAACTGTGAATCCATCTCTAACTTTAGTGCCCTGACCTAATAGTCAGGTATGATCAAGACATCCTGCAGAAACATCATTTCTCTCACATAATAACCACCACTATTTCTGCCAGAAATTGCAAAAACACAGTATTTAAATTACACAACTTCACAAGCAATCAAGAAAAATAATTATTCAAATAATTAAGGAAGATTATAAGGAAATAAGAAATCATTTCCCCGGAAAGGTTACACATAGTAGTTATCTTATAGAATTAGTTTCCTTATAGAATTAGTTATAGATGGTAATTTCCTTATAAACTTAGAATCATATTCCCGATAGACTTTAATTTTAATAGCTCTATATATTGTAACTCTCATCATTGATGAGATGTGTCATTGATGTGATATCAATGCACCATTAATAAAGTCTTTTATATTTTATCACAACGTCATTTTACATGTCATTATTGTACGAAGTTAAACATATTAACGGTAAAATATTTTTTCTGATAATAATAAAAAAAATTATGAAATTTGAGCGGAGGGAGTATTTCTGATAACCTGTATATCGCCGTCAAGAGAAGTAGCAGAGAATAGTATTGTGGATAACGACATTGGACGGCGTTAGTGTTGCGGAGGTTCCTAAAAGGCTGCAAACATGGTGAAATAAACAATGAGTCAACGACCATTCCACACACTCGCACTCCGAACCCGTCACTGGCTGCGCAAGTATATTATCCATGCCTTTAATTTACTCGCATTTATTGAAAAATTCAAAATTTCTTTTGGCTCAAAGAATAATTATTTTTCTATTACACACGGAGCGGGAATCATCGACACGGTCTAACAATATCAGACACTCTCTAATGAAAATTACAATTTGAATTTTAGACCTCCTTGTCATAAAGAGATTTAGGGTAAACCATGTTTTGTCGACTAATTTAACCTCAAAGCTAGTAGCTTGTTTATTTTTCAGTTTTGTCTGTTCATACTTACACATCCATAATTTTAAATATGGCTTTTAATTTTGAGCTAGATGATGTAGAGACAAGTTGGAATGTTCCATCGAATATCTTAAACGAAATAAAAGGAGATTGGTATTCTTATTGAGATCAGATTCTGTTGTCCTTTTTTTTGGTTCTAAATATTAAGGTTAGATTATCCAACTCAATTTTGTTATTTTAATTGATTTAAAGGATTGATATATTTAATTGTAAAATACACTTTATCTTTTGGTAAAATCTTGGGGAGAAAATCGTATTTCCACATGTATATGGAAAGATGGAGTTGAAATAGAATTATAGAAAGGTAAAAGGTTTCAGTTACAACATTAAAAATTTACTATGCAACGTGCAGTAGTTATAAGTTTATAACCCAAATCCAAAAAAATTATCTAGATTTCTTCTAATTTTTAGTTAAAATCTTGATATTTTCATAACTTATGGAAAACTCTTATTTCAAAAGATGGGCTCGGCTAATTAAAGTTTGCCGATAGTTCAAGTGTTGATACTCCCTTCTTCCCAAATCTATCAGCACTCTTATTTTTTTGACACTATTCTCTATCAAAATTTGATGGCATATTTAAATAGATATATGAACAACAGTATTATCGTATATGATATTGTTAAATTTGTTCTGAATATCAATTTTTTATTTGTCGTTATTATACGTAGGTAAATATATTAACGGTCATACATATTTATTAAACAATATGATAATGATTGTTGTGCAAATAAAGTTGGGACAAAGGGAGTACTATTTAATTGAAGCTTCAGTACTTTAATAAAATGTTTATTTATAATGTAACTCGGTCACATTCATGAATTATTTATAATCTCAACTATAAGTATAAGTATAAGTATGTGATGTATGAATGTATCAATCTCTTAATCTCTTGTGTTGGAGTTGTATCATTTTCTTAATAGCCATAGCCATCACAATTAATTTTTATTGTATAACTGCATAGAAATAATTAAAAAATAAAGTAGTATTTCTTTTTATTATTCTAGAGCAACACACTACAGTGTATCATATTTCACTTTTCTGAGTGTATCCTACCAATTGTTTTTGCAATTAAAAAAGGTCAACATTTCCAGTTCTCCCAATTTGGTCAACAAAATCTTACCCAGCTCTTTTTCTTTGAGTATTTAAATATGGATTTGACACCGAAAAAGCTCAAGCATAACAGTACAAAATGAAGCGAAAGATTCGGATTAGTTCACAAAATCAAGAACAGTAAACACCATTACAGTCAGCTAATCACCCGTTTCACATGCTTATCTCTAAGTACACGAGAAGTACCGGCTCAACATGTTCACATGTTTCTCTCTTCACTTTTTCCCTATTTTCACAAAACCTCGTTATTCAAACCAAGGGATCTAAATGTTCCCGGAACACTTGCAAAATGTTGGAAAATGTCACGATCCCAACCAAACTCCGGTCATCTTCGATCACCCAAACGTAGTGCACACGATGAGAGATCGCCCGCATCATCACCGCCACCAGAGAGCTCCGCGGGTGGCACACGATTGCTTCTGCCCTTCTCACCATTCTTGAAGAATAGCTACTTGATCTATGAAGTCTAAAAAAATAAAATAAAATAAAATAATCAAGATTATGTTTTTTTAATTTAATTTTTTATTGAACTGAAATAGAATCAAATATAATAAAAATGATAGGTCAAAAAACTAAAGTAAATAGTATTAATGTTAAATCTTATCAAACAGAACTGAATCAAAATTTAATTGAAATAGTGAACAATCACTTAACATCCATATCAGTAGTTAAGAAACTCAAATGCAATCCTGAGTTTTTTTTAAAAAAAGTGTCAAAACAACTTCAATTTATTTTTTTGTGTTGAAACAATTCTAAGTATTCATGTCAAAACAAAGGTGAAAACTCACAAACTCATTTTAACATTTTGGACGGATCAATAATTATTTTAACACTTTCAAAAATATTGAAATTATTTCTATCACTTACCAACAAGAAATTCATACTCATTTTTGGTTTGACTCATTTATAAATTACAAATATGATGTAATAACAGAAGATAAAGATATAATAATATAGAAAACGGATCCCAATATTAAGAAAATATTAAAATATGTAAAGTGGATTAAAAGAATTCAGAAAGATATACCTCCGGCCCGGCATAGACAGAGATGCATCCGGCAACGGAAGATCCTCGTCGGAGGAGGAGGACGATAAGTTCGCCGGAATTATGTACGACGTATCAACAGTAAATTCCTCCAACATTTCCGTGAGATTTCTCTCCTTCAACCTCGCCGTCACTACTCTCACAATGTCCTCCGGCGGGCCGCCGCAATCTATGTACGCCATGAGGTCGCCGGCGGTCAAAGTCGTGATGGCGGCCGCCACCGTCTCGTCGCAGCATGCCAGAGTGAAGGGCGAAATCTCCCCGATCAGATGCCCGTCGTCGTCAACCACCGCCACCGAGGTTTGGTCGGCGAGTGCGGAGAGGATAGATCCGGCGGATAAACTCGCCCGGGAATGGTAGCGCGTGGTCAGGAAATCGGTGTTGATTATCCCAAGCTGCTCGACGGAGAGAGTCGGGTTCGGAGAAAAAAGTCCGATCGAGTTTAACAGGAACCTGATCACATCTTCTTGCGTTAACCAGCAGAATTCCCGGCCGTTGTGAGTCGTCGGAGTAATCGAGGATGATTTCCCGAGCTTTCGCTTCGTTGCGTTAGTGATCCTGCTTTTGATCGGAACTACAAGGTTCTGAGCACCTTCAAGAAGCAAATCAATAGCTTCCACTATGCTGTAAAAAAACAATAAAATGAGTAAGGTCTCAACTGTGTTTATTTTCTGCGCAATTAAACGACATAAACTCAACTCAGCACCAATAAACTCGTTCCCGCACCAAATAAGTCTAATATTCAGATTAATTCCAAGTGTTTAGAAGAAAAGTGAAACGGATCCGATGAACCATCATCAATTTAACCATGGATTTGATCGAGTTAAGGTTTTATTAAAGTACATTAAGGAGGGTCTAGAAATATTTAGATGAAATGTGTTGCAGAACAAAACAAGAAATGCTTGTTTGAGCATAACTGTGTGAGTGTGTGAGAGACAAAAAAAAAACCACGTTTCATCCATATCCAAATACCTTGAAGATGGTTCCACGTGCCGGACCACGCCCTTCGCGTTCTGCAGCAATGCAGAAACCGGCGATTTCAGGGCGGCGCGTGGAGAAGAAACATTCTCTTTTCTGCAGAGAAAGCAAATTATGTCGACCATGGAAACCTTCCCAATGCAAACGCAGTCGCCGGCGGCGGCGCTGAAGTGGTCGCAGCTCCACACGCTCATGCAATTCTCCTGAGAGGTTCTCAGCCCCGCCAGGGCGTCGGCGACGGTGGCGGCGGCGGAGAGGGACTTCAGGGCGGGCTTTCCCAAGCAGAGGTCGGCTACCTCGTACGCCAGTAAGGTGGATCCCATGCAGTACCG
>JAULKM010000008.1:4219081-4238155 GCA_032355605.1 Rubia tinctorum
TATTGGGAGTTTGTCGAAGAGATGTCCAAGTGATCTTTAATCGGCGTTGCAACCAATTGTATTCGAGTTGTTAAAGGAGGCAATAAATATGTGTTTGTTGATATGATATGTACTTAGGGATGGCAATGGGGCGGGGCGGGGCGGGGTAGTGCGGGATGAGGCGGTGCGGGTACAATTTACATTATCTATATATTCATGTTCATCTAAAATATTAATAACCACATCTATTTTATTTCCTATGACGGGTACAATATTAAAATTCACTTGCACCCCATCAAGTATTATTTAAAATTCACCCACCCTATCATCCACTTGGGTCTCCATACCGAATTCAAACCCATTTACTCATACCATTTATATCTCCAAAATAATAACTAAATTTTACTTTAAAATTAAATTTTTTAATAATATTTATATGATAATATTATAAGTAAAACATGTGCACTATGGATAAATAATAATTTATTATATAATAAAGTAGTGAGTACCTAGTTGGTATAGTGGGACTGGGCGGGTATGAATTAATATCATGTCCGACCCACCACACATGGCAGATATCAATTTCCATGCCCATACCTACCCGACCCCCACAAAAACTACATCCATACCCGCCTTATTGGGGCGAATACGGGGCGGATCTCCACCAAAACCCGCCTCACTTCCATCCCTAGTAATGAGTGAGGATTATATCAGCCTTCCAAACTATTGTGGAGAAATGAACATTTTGCATTAAAGAGCAGTGGTTGAACTAAACGAATCGTTACACCTTTATGTGAGAATATAGACTGCTGGTTAAACAAATTATTATTAAGTGGTTATTTGGTGGTGTTTGCGATGTAGCATTGATGGTTGTTCACTTGTGTCATTAGCTAGTGATGTTCAAAGCGTATACAAAGTCGTGACCATTTACATTGCTGCCTAGCATCTTGTTTTCCATTATACATATCAACGGTATTTGCTTCGTATACAAAAAGTGTTTTGAAAATTATGAGGTTTGGGGTAGGAGTGTGTAGTGTCCTTGAGCTTGTTAGTTTCCAGATGTCTACGGGAGGCTGTAACTTCCCTTCTTTTATTATTTTTATTTTTTGGGCTTTTAGTGGGCCGTACATACAGAAAAAAATGCCACATTTGACTGTCCAGAAATAAATTGATTTGTTTTCCCAATCCACTTTTGTGTTAGCTGATTTGTTGGAGATTTGTATAGGATAGGTCGGGAAAGCAAGAGTTCGAAACATCTACCGAGGAGGCACCTCCCAAGAACCATCTTCAAAAAAACATTGCAGAGATCACAAGGCTCACATGAAGTAACCTCGTATAACGCATCGGAGCAGCCACGAGCTAGAGATCGTGGCCCACGATATCAAATATATTGGCATGACCTAACGTGGAAACGAACAACCAGAAGTATAGGGAAACTAACCCTATAAATGGAAGCGATATGAAATAACCAAGGTCAACACAACAACAACATTCTTAATATCGAAAACTTTTTACTGAATTTATCATCAAAATTTTTCCCCGGATACAATGTGGGAGATTCTTACAGGAATCCTTCCGGTGGCTCAAGGTCATTACCATTCTGGAAACTCAAACCACATCAGTGGCACCGTTTGTGGGGACCTAAATATCAGGTCAATTTTTTCCCTAAACCATGATGACTAAGAGTCAAGCTAGTAGGCATAGAGAACCAGTGGAATAACCACCACCCCCGCTTCCGCCAAAGACAACCAACCCAGCGATTACTGAAGATGTCTAGGAAACAGACGATCAGCCGAAGTTCTCATCACACATCGACAAAGAAAAGAAAGCTTTCGCAGCTTTCTTAGAGGCTAACATGGAACAACTATACAAACAGTTCATCAACTCTACCATGGATACAAAAAGTTTGTGACAAGAGTCATACAGGATGAAAACAAAAACAAACAAGAGTGGTAACGCTTAAAAGGAGGACATGGAATACGATGTCGAAGATGAAGTGGAGCATTCCCAATTCGCGGAAAGCTTACATATCTTCATAATTCCAAAAGGATTTAATCTACCAATGCAGCTCAAGGAATTTAATGGGACAACTGACCCAAAGGAATTTCTACACTCCAACAGGATAAGCATGAGGTTTCGAGATGCGCCTATCCAAATGGTTTGCAAACCTTTTTCGATTTTCTTAGTAGGAACAATGATAGTTTGGTATAATAGCCTACCTTGTAGAAGAATACAAAGTTGGAGCTAGTTAGTGGACCAAATCATAGGAAGACTCTACCAAAAACAGAAGTTTACAAAGACATTCGTCGCAGAAAGCCTGAAATCAAAGATCTCACACACTAAATGTCATTAGGTGTATTCATGAATGGAATGAGGTAATGATATTTTTACAAGAAACTCATAGCAGACATGCTAGACAAACTAAGAGACCTCCAAAAGGCAGTGGATGTAACACCCTGGCCCAAAATTGCAGCTGGCATTTATTACAATTATAAACTTTCAACAATTACTCTTATCTACAGCGGAAGCAGGAAATTAAAAATGATAAATACTAATTGCATAATCCAAAAATGTGTCTTCAAATGAAATAAATGAAACTAAGGGTGTAGGCCCACAGACGTCTTCCACTCGTTATTCACCAAGCTCATACTTCACCTAGCGCTTTAACCTAAAAAATTGAAAATGAGTGGGGGTGAGATTTCGCCCTTGAAGGTTCCAAGTTTCCAACCTTTTTTGTGATGCAATCAGGATGCTATGCATGCATGCAGTTTTAAGAAAAAAATTATCCACTTGAAATAGTAAGCGAGAAAGCATGCCATGCATGATCAGTCACAAGTAATATCACATAAAAATCATTTCTCACGAAACAATATTAGGCAGTATATACTTAGCACTATAGTAACATCACATAGAAAAGGATACAGGTTAGGTGGAAGGTTATTGGGGCGTTCTACTCATAGCCGTAGAAGGGGATCCTGATAATCACTCTATGTTATGCTGAACACACCAATGACCATCAGACCAACTAGTAGACCACTTACTGGTCACATAAGGGTATAACTTAAGATAACTAACAGAACCTAAAGAAGCCTAACCAAGTGATCAGGCCAATGCCGACCTCGTAGAGTTTTGGTTATTCAGTAGGGTTTTGGGATCCTAAGGTGAACAGTACAGTAATAGAGTTTAGGCTGTGGGCAATAGAGTACACCCATAATAACAGGTAAATAGTCAATAGCAAGTCAGCCTATAGGCGATAAAGTACACCCACAGTAACAGGAAAACAGTCAAGAGCAAGTCAGGTTATGAGTGATAAAGTACACCCATAGTAACAAGTAAATAGTTAAGCACAATTCAGGCTCTAGGGGATAAGGTACACCCATAGTGAACAAGTACAAGATCAAGATCAAGATAAACATATGCAATGCAGAAAACCGGCTCGAGAAATTTATTTAAAATAACAGAATTCGATAATGTAATTAGAAAAATGACTTTAAAACATTTGATTTTGAAACATCGGGAATAAGTTTCAAAACGATTGTAAAATAGCTTTTGGTTTTCAAAATGTTTTCTTGAAAAGGTTTAGAAAATGTTTAGTTTAAAAATGGTTTTGATAATTTTTGGGAAAGGTAGAAACCCTCACCTTTCTTGCAACTTAGGGACTATGATTCTCGGTGAAACCTGAAATGTGATATATCACAAACTAATTAAAATTTATTTCAAGTTCTACATAACACAAGGAAATCGTAAAACTGTTATGAAATTGAAGGATTCACTGCTGACTAGTACTCACAAAAATGACTATAACTCTCTACACATCATCCCGTAAATTACAAATTTTAAATCTTTAAAAACTAGACTTCTATCTCTTTTGTTTGGCAGTTTACACTTTAAATTCCATACACCATTACCTCTTAAACAAATCGCTATAACATGGACTAGAACGTATTAATTTAAAACTAACAAGTACTCACGATAACAGTCATAATAATCACAAATTATTCCAAATATTATGAAATTTAAACCCTTGAAAACCATACTCATATAGATTTCATTAGACGGCTACATTTTGCATCCCATGCATATTTACCCCTTAAAAATACCTATAAAATGAAATGTAATAGATTAATTTATAACTGAACTGTACTCACAAGAGCAGTCATAACTCATCACATATTATTCCAAAAATTATTAAATCTAAACAACTAGAAACTAGACACCAATTTATTTCATTAGATAGTTATTTCATTGAAATCCATACATTATTGACCCTCAAAAAATTCACTTAACATGCACTGTAATCGGACAGATTACTGGTTGACCACTCAATACTAAATTGACCATAACTTTCTACTCAGAGATCATAAAAATAATATTCATATATCATTGGAAACTAGATTTTGAGACCTTTCATTTGGTATATCACACACAAATTTTAATTACCTATTTGTTATTCAAATATCCAGTACAACGTGACTGCAGAACTAAAATCAGAACTGAAAAACATATTTACTCTTACTCACACATCACTCATAATTTCCTACGAAGGTTTATACGTTATTATCCTATTGATGCCTTGTTAAAGAATAATAATATACTTATGATTCATCTATGAATCGAAGAAGCAACGCAGAAATCTCCAACAATTACCTTGCCTTCTTCTAGTTCCGGTGGAAGCAGCAACTCGCTCTATAGGTTCCCTCCAATGCTCCTACATTATTTACTTGATCGCAACAGGATAGTGTTAGTGTGGTTGTTTATGGTGAAAAGGGGATTCTCTTGTAGAAAAAGGTTAGGGTTAGGTCTCCTTGATCTTTATATACCCAGGTAGAATACTCACAGGATTAGTTGAGTCTGGTCAGGTTTTGATCATGACCGAGAATCAAGAGCTCTCTTTTGAATTGAAATCTACACGTATCACGTAACAACCCATGTCTTGGACTAAGTCTTGATAAAGATTGGAAATATCTGATCCCGTACATAACTATTTCTCTCATCAAAATTCTTTATTTAAATCGTTCCCAATACTCGTATAGGGATTCATTAGAGAACTCAGAGATATTGGAGAGCCACTTCTTCAATCCCACCGATTTTTAAGGTGGGAAGTATTTCTCAAGAAATTGCCGCTTCATGTCCATCCAAGAGGTGATGCAACCGTGTGGAAGGTAGTACAACCAATATTTGGCCGCATCCCGAAGTGAGAAAGGGAATGACCTCAAATTGAAATACTTTTCCAAGACTCCCGGTGGCTTCATGTTGGTACAAACTAGATGAAACTCTGATTAGTGCTTATTCGGATCTTCACCGGCTATACCATGGAAAGTTGGCAAACACTGGATCATATCGCTCTTGAGCTCACAAGAAACATTGGGGCAAGGGTGGGAAGACAATGCAAAGGGGTGCATTCTCCAAGTTAGAAGTCATCAACTCCCTCAAAGTACGATTTTCTTCTGCCATTTCTTCACTCTCTATAGCCGGTAGCTTGTGGAACTCCCGGTCTAGTCCTCCTCCTCCTCCTCCTTCATCTCCTACTACATGGGTACTCCGTTGGGTAATGTAAAACTCCTATGTTAATGGTACAAGTGTGTACCATAAACCGGGAGCAAAACAGTATCCAACTAGAAGAAACACTAGCAAAAGGGTTAAAAGTAATAGAATAACTAGCAAGAAAGTTCAACAGCAAAAACTAACAAAAACAAAAATAAAAACAATAGTAACTACAACTGCTGCTTCGATGCGTAGCCCCTCATGGAGCCGATTACTTAATCCTCGAGATTCACGAGGAGTATGTAGAAGCAATTGGGGGCTCATTCGGTAGCAAAGAAACTCCAATTGGCGGGATACTACTGGCCTAAGATGTTTGATGATGTCAATAGGCATATCCAAGCCTTCCACCAATGTCAATGGCATACGCCAATCACTCACGTTCCCTAGGAAGAAATGATGAATATAAACTGCTCATGGTCATTCAAAAAATGGGGGATCGATCTGGTAGGCCCTTTTCCGGAGACTTTGAGGTAGTTTCAATACTTGATTGTTGTTGTGGATTACTTCACGAAATGGACCAAGGCCAAAGCCTTAACCAATATAAAAGGAAATCAGGGATTTGCTTCTACTAGAAAAATATTATCTATCAATTTGGGATCCCTTGAACCATTATAGCCGACAATGGCACCCAGTTTGTCAGTGGTGCAGGAAGTATAAGATCTGTTAGATAGTCACTAGTGTGTACCATCAACAAGCCAATGGGCAAGTGGAGGTTAAGAATCGAAACATTATCAATGTCCTAAAAGCAAGGCTTGAAAGGGCGGGGAAAAATGGATCAATGAATTGTCCAACATGCTCTAGTCGTATCGAACGATGAAATCTTCCACTACGGGTAAAACTCCATACGACCTAGTCTATGGCTCGGAGGCAGTAATCCCAACCGATATTGGGCTACCTGCCTTTAGAAGATTCTCCATCAACAATAAAAACCAAGAGGTCAACGATGAGCAGCACCAACTGGACCTTGATCTTCTTGAAGAAAAGAGGGAAAAAACGTCCCTCCATAGAGCAAACATGAAGGATAGGGTCAAACAATATCATGATTGAAGGGTTTGGAAGGTCCAGTTCTCCCCAAGAGACCTTGTGATGAGGATAAATGAGAAAAGCTGGAAGGTTCCCGAGGGAAAACTAGCTGTGAATTAAGAAGGATCCCATAAAGTCATTTAAGCGCACCCCATGGGCAGCTATGTGCTGAAGACACTCCAAGGAAAACTAATCCCCAGAATATGGAATGTCTCCAACCTTCAGAGGTATTATTCTTCGAAGTCCTAATAGATTTGGTCAGGCCATGGAGTAGCTTACCCCAAAACAACTATAGGCTATGGAGTATCTTTGATTGGGGTACTTGTTGCAAGTTAAAGATACTCCCCAACACTCATTATCAATCTATTGAAGAATAATTTTCTAAGTCAATCCAGTATACCTTATTCAACTAAATACACTATGAATCGATGAGGCTGAAGCCCCTATTTTCCTTGAAAACATGTCACGATGACTTGTAAGAGAAAATTGGTTGAAACCCCGTATGTAAAATGCCACGATGACTTGTAAAGGAAAATGATCGAATTCCTTACGTACATTAAAAAGATCACAATAACTCGCTAAGTAAAAAGGGTTGAACCCCCTAAATACATTCAAAACTGCCATGATGGCTTACAAAAAATGATCGAATTCTTTGCATACATTAAAAAGGTCACGATTACTCTCTAAGTAAAGAGGGTTGAACCCCATATATACATTCCATATAAAGTGCCACGGTGGTTTAGAAATGAAATGGTCGAATCCCTTACGATACATTAATACTGGAAATAAAACATACAAGCACATATCTCCTACCTATTTTTAAAACTAAGAGCTAATACGGTGGAAGTTTTTCTAACGCAACCAGGGGGTCCTCTACTAAAATTTCAGACTTCATAGGAGCTATGGCCGTCAGGAAATCCTTATCGGGATCCAGCTGCTCCTCGCCTGAGCCCTCGACCCCCTGCACTTTGGACGAACTTGAAGGGCCCTCAATGGGCCTTCTAGGTCTCTGTTGCAGAGAAGAAACATCAGGATCTTTGTCCTCTTCTGTTACTTCGATCGCAGGGTAGGAATTAATACCATGGCAGATGCTAGGAGCGATCTCTTAACCTCTACCCGTGGATGGAGTTCGTTGATTTGTACTGGTAACACATCTTGGACCGATGGACGAATTGCAGGTTTGGTTTGAGGAAGTGCGACCACCTCGATGCTCCGCTCTTCATCTAAATGGTCGGGAGCTCGAAGCTCTGCTCTTCTTCTAAATGACCCAGTAGTTCCAAGCTCCAAGCTCCAAGCTCCACTCTTCATCTTTATCTCATTGGGCCACCTCCCATCCTCATCATAGGCATCACCATCTCAGAGACTCGCCACCTCAAGGCGTTGCAAATAAATAATCTTTTCACTAGAGATCTACTCTTAACCGAGAGGGAACCGTTAAAGATGAAATTTATATTGTTACTCCCAATCCTACTAAATTGCTACCAAAATTGGTAGATAGTGGCAAACATCAGATATGTTCACAGGATATTAGGAACCTAATAATCAACTACACATAGCCGCGATCAGCTCGTCAATCCGATCACGTGTCAAGAATAATCACTATTGGTTAAAAAAATATTGGGGAGGGGGGTTTACTAACTACTAGTAGCATGCAATTCAACAGAGAATAAACTATAGAAAATAGCACTTGGAGAATATTGGGAGGTCGTTACTGTACCTCTCAAAGATACAATTTATAAGCCCTAAATGCTTACTAAATACAATTAAGTAGATAGTGGCTCGGGGTCGTCCACAAAGAATATGGATTTTCCTAAGGATTCATGCATATAAGGGTGCATATAAGCCTAGATAAATATATATACATACATATATAAGCATGTAAAGAGGGGGTTTTTGGTTGGTTTTTCTGAAGTTATGAATTGAAAGACAACACAGCTATCAAAGAAAGCTAATTATGCTATCATGCGACAATCTACTAAAAAGATGGTAAAATCACAATTAACAAAGCCTTGGGGCAATTGATTTCCACTTCCAAACCACTCATAGATCCTAGACCCATTCACTCATTCCTTCACATTAATTGCATATGAGGATTGTTATCACTTCTATTTGAAGATAAACATTCATTTCTTCTTAGATAGTAATTTGCAAAGACGTTCAACAACCATTTTCAAACCTCATTGATAAGAAATTTAGACAAACAACGCCTAAAGGTATTTCATCGATGGCATTATATACTAAGAACCATAAATTAGATATAAATTTGATAACAACTACATCATTAAACCAAATGCTTAGCCATTTAACCAAACAAAGCATTTATTAGACTAAACCTAGAACAAACAACATTCAATATTCAATCTTTCATTGCTACCTTAGGACAAATATGATAACAAACAACATTAACATACTCATCTAGCAAAACTAACATCATTTACCCACAAGCAGTTCTAATTACATGTTCTTGGATTTTCATGCCAAAGGTGAGAAGAAATTGTAAACTTTCCTAGAACTCCTAGAAATTAATCATACAAACATTTCATATTCTCAAACAACCCATAAATGAAGTAAACAAGAACATTAATGGCACAATAAATACTTCACAACCAATGCTCATGAAAGCGTAAATATAGAGTTTTACTACATGGGTTTGGAAGCTTCAAACAATTTCTCCTAAGTGATAAGTTTAGCTAGAACAAATCATACTAACATTCATGGATAAATTCATACATAAATAAAGTGAGAAAAGAGGAAGAAAATGAAGAACTAGGGTTTTTGGAGGATGATTATCGGCCAAGAGAAAAAAGTTTAGAATGAAGATAAGATAAGGGGTATTTATAGTACAAGTTGTGGTGAGAAAACTAGACAAAAAATTATCAGGGCACGCGGGACAAGCGAGGTCTAGAGTGCTCGGCCGCGCGCAGGAGGCACCAACGCGTGGGCACGCGGAAACATGAGCTGCCCGCGTGTTTCTTGTTCCGAGACCGGTTTTCTTTAGTGCTTTAGGGCGCATGGGTGCGTGGTTGAGCATCCGGGCTGCGCGTTCGGTCTTCTTCATTCGGCCGGTTAGCCGACTGGTCTTCGCGTCGGTCGGCCGACCATCCTTCTTCAAATTTCGTCGCTACAGGTGAACTGGTTATCCGTTTTGAGAGTTCTTGTAATAAATTTTATAGTGCTCGAGAAGACGAATCCAATGGTACCACCCTTAGAGGTTGGTTATTCTTGGATTGTTCCTAGAACTAGGTTAAAACTTCCGGATCACAATTCATCCTCTTCTTTGTTTTCCTTCTCCGACCCTTTTATCTTCTGCCACGTTTTGACTCGTGGCCTTCAATCTTCTACCATCCTTGAGAATGGCCTTCAATAAAATACTCCAAAGTGCTTACGAGGAATCTACAAATTAAGCTCACAAAAAGGAATCTAGATGCTCGTAAGGACCAAAAATCCATTAAACTCAACTTAGGTTACAAAATGAAGGATTTAGATACGAAAACCGAAAACGGATATCTAAACTCCTTATGATGCAAACCTACATAAATCTAGCAATTTTCCAACAAAAATATAACAAAAGAGATGCTAATGACTTAGGAAAATACATGCATTTTGGCGTCTCATCATACACATGCACTAACTTTCATCAATTAGTTTCATGGAAAGGAATCTTACCTGGCCCCTTGTTGGAATCAATATTTCTGTACTTGGTTAGAATCAAAGCTAAGTGCTACAAATTCAGCTGTCTCTTGAGCTCCTTGCCTAACAGAATTTATATAACTTTAGGTCTCAAATCAAATATATCCACCAAAAAGAATAGAACAAATATGTGTGTAGGGGTGGAATGTGAGAACACTCATTTAATGTGAGAACACTTATTTATGTGAGAACAAATGTGAGAACAAATTTGAGTTATTGAATCATTTAATCTGATTGTTAAAATATAAGATAGAAGATTGAAATCACGCGGGTCAATTTTCGGGTTATAATCCTGACAATCGGGTTATAACTATAACTCCAGATTCTATTCATTACTTTTTGGATATTTAATATTTTCCTCCTACAAAATTCACATTTTCCCATTCTAACTCCTTTCCGTCAGTCTTCCAGTAGCATCGAAAATAAATCCCACAGTTCCGACCAACTTGCTCATGATGGGCACTCATCTAAATACTACCTATAAAGCGGGAGTGACATTTTGGAGTTGGTTGACAAAGGGTTGTTGTGCAATTAAGCAAAACTTGCTTTCCATTCATGGCCTATTGTGTAAATTTCCGATTTTGCTATGCCCACAAATTCTGTCCTGCTTTCTTTGCTTGATTTCTGGATTCCGTCAGAAATTCTGACATGATGGGAAGCTTCAATGATGATGTCTGCTTATTTTAGCTCTACCCTCGATTCCTCTCATCCACTCCTCCAGTTTCTTTCCTCTGATTTTCGTGTAGTAGTTATAACTCTACCTTCCCCGTCTTCTTGCTGCGTGATTCTTTCCAAATTGTTCCCCCTCCTGACCATTGACCTTCCGGATGTCGATGGGTCTTCCGGTGGCGGCGACGGTGAATTGCGCCGACAACACCAGAGCGAAGAACCTGTACATCATCATCTCCGTGAAGGGGATCAAGGGTAGACTCAACAGGCTGCCGCCTGCTTGCGTCGGCGACATGGTGATGGCACGGTCAAGAAGGGGAAGCCTGATCTCAGGAAGAAGGTTATGCCGGCGGTCATCGTCTGCCAGCGCAAGCCGTGGCGCCGAAAGGACGGTGTGTTCATGTACTTTGAAGGTATAATGCTCTGTTTACATCTATATGGTTTGTAATTAAGGATTGTGTATTGTTTTGTGTTTGAATATAGGGTTTTATGCTTTGATGTTGATGTTGGTTATTGGATTGTTGCTTCTATGTTAGATTGTTTATGTTGATATATGGTTTTATTTTATTTTTATCTATGTTAGATTGTTTATCTATATTTTACCTACTATATATTGTTTATGTTTGATTGTTTAGGATTGTTTTGAATGTTTGAGTGATCCTGGAGCTGATTATGTTGTTGTTATGATGTGTACTTGATAAAAATTTAGTCTTTCAGCTCGATTTTGCAATTTTAGGGCAAAAAACTTGTGCTGTAGCTATTTAACTTTTTTTGTGTGTTTTCTTGCTTTGTTGCTTGAAGAATTTAATAAACTTTGGTTTTTACCTTTGCAGCGTGCTGCAGTAATAGGCGATGTAGTTGATCGTATTAAGTATTTACAGTTGCAAATCAAGGTAAGAATCCATCCTGAATCAAATTTTGAGCTGTGAACCATTTTGTGCTCTGAAGCTGGCTGTGAAGGTATTGATTTTCTTAATCATATTTCAATTTGGAACCTGTGTGGATGGTTATAATATGTAGTGCTATGTTTCCCTGTTTTTCAAAGTGTAAATTCATTGAATTTGTATTACAAATATATAATAGTAAAACGGCAGCTTGTGATTTTTGAAATACTGGTGAAATGCTGTGCATAATTTGGTGTGTAGTGAAATGGATGTAATTGCATTGATGCTTGTAATTCAATCAATTTTAAAAGCTCCAATCCCTGATGTATGCAGAATGGTTTGTTGCTATTTTTGGGGTTTTATATTCAAAGGGCTGCCGTGGTTTTATTTTTTGTTGATGTGGTTTGTAATTGAGTTATTTTGCTTTTATCAGTTGAGTAGCTGTAGAGTTGAGTGATTTGGAGACCGGAAAATAAGAGCTGATTTGCTGTTTAATTTGCTGCTTGAGCTATGGTGAAGGAGACAGAGTACTATGATATACTGGGAGTGGGTATAGATGCATCTGCTGCTGATATTAAGAAGGTCTATTACCTCAAGGTGATGCCTTTGTGTTGAAGGAAACATTTCTTTCATTTTTGTGGTTTGGGTGGATGATTATTTTCTTCTGTTTTGTCTAGTGATGTTAGGAATGGATGAAAATGTTGCCTTTTGAATTAATTATAGGAGCTTGAGGAAGAAGCCCCCAGACCCCCGGATCCTTCCAATCTTCTGAGGAGGATACGATCGAGTAAGTTTCATTTCCAGTCATGATGTCCTTCTTCCATTTCTATTAGTTCTTAAAGCTGACCTCTTTACATTGTATTATAATGTTGCAGTTGTTCGTGTGCTCTCAAATTGTAAACATTTGAGACAGGATGATATTATATGTGATCTGGTCCATCTGGATTCATCATAACTTGTCCATCACATGATAAAGATTCTTGAGATGATGCAAGTTCTTGTTGTAGTCATGGTCTTCACTATTCTTTTCCCATGACTCTAATGTAATCACTAGGGTGAGTGTGTAACCGAGAAGAAAGAGGGTGAAGAGGAGGAAGATGACGATGAGAGAATTGAAGAGGAGGTGGCAGGGTATAGTGACGACGGGGATTATAACCAGGTAATTTAATTATAAACAAATTTACTTCATTTTTGGAATGAGAATTATTCTCGATCTTATGCTTGGAGTCGTGGCCTCTATATATATGGCTGTAATTAACGCCCTAAAACTCAACCTTCCTGCAGAACATTGATTTTGACGATGGTGAAGATGATTTTAACATGCCTGATGACAACGATGGTATGAACTTCTGTTCTTTAACATCTGACACGTTATGAGTATCCTTCTTTACTTATGTGTTTTTTTTGTAGAGGTCAATGGCTTATGTGGTGTATCTGTAGTTAAATTCTTAAACAAGAACTTGAGATTGGACAATATACAAGTTTACAGCTTTTATTATGATTAAACTTTGGCGCTCCTAACCTACAATGTTTGATTTACAAACTTTCTATAGAGCACTTACTGAGTTCAGTTTAGGGTTTAGCATTCCTCTGCTCTTTCACACACTCCATCACTATTACTGGCTGCCGTTTCCATGCTCAGTTTCTCGACTTCCCCTTCAGGTAAGCTCAAATCTATTTGTTTTCCACGATTCTTCTTCTTCCTCATGATTACAAACTTTTGTTTGTATTTTTTATTTCTTTGTTTTGCAATTACTCGTGAGAAGTCTTGCTAATTGTACTGATTTTCAAGTTGGGATCACATTAGCACTGTCTTACACTCTAGGTGTTCGACATTTTGTCTAAACCATTCTTTCCTATGTACCTGTTTGAGTTTCTTTTGTTTATGCTCTTTTGTTTATGTCGCGTACTTGTAATTTAATGGCTAAATCTGTTGATAAGGTTATGCTTCTCTTTTGCTATTATTAAGCCGCTTTCCCCCAAACCATTTATGTTCTAGGTTTCTGGTTGTTGCTGAAGTTCTGAGTTCAACCAAAATAACTTTTGTTCATAGATCAGGGATAAAAACAGGACTTTATGTTTGTGTTCAAATTTCGTTACAACTTTTGGCGGCACACCTCCTACTTCAGTTCTGTTATTTGCTAGCTTATTTCTGTTCTTGCTTTCTGTCCGCAGATTTTCTACTCCTGGTTTCAGTTCCTTTCGGAAAGTAATACTCATACGTGTATCCCCGTGTGCTGTTAGGGAATTTAACCATTACCTCAGTCAATAATCCGAACGTACTTCAGTTCTGTTGTTTGGTAGCTAACTTCTGTTTTTTGCAAATAAGAATGCCGAGTGTAAACTAATAGTTTCTTCTCACCTGTTTATATAAATCACTACTTTCTATAAGTAACGTGCACAATGTTTTTTTCCAAGCATTCCTGTGTGTCAAAATTGCAGCAGATTCTGAGTCCTTATAACTTTGTGCCATTGAAGGCTTTGTTAAGAATTGGTTTTAGTGCACTTTGTGAATGTGTGAATATCCTCATATCATCAAAATGGAATTGGTTTTAGTGCACTTTATGCAAGATCGGGGCTAATGTTGTCTTTTATTGGTCACATAAATGCCTGAAAAACTTTTTGTTTGTCTAGAAAGTAGATGTGGTTAATGCTTAGCAAGCTGTAGTTACTGGTTTTTTATTCTTGGACTTGATAATGATTCAGATTTTTCAAGAGCTGCAAATTCAATGCTGATGCAGCTATCAATGACCATATGCGCGAATCATTCAAGGAAGCTTGAGCAATTAGGAATTTAAATCAGCTACTTCATCACCCGAAAGAAACAGTCAGGTTGCCTGTAATTCGGCCTTTAGAGAGACTATCAGTCAGGTATTTGATGCCCTTACTCCATATACCTGCTGAATCTTCCTGTGAAGCTTTGGTGGGGGGAGTCACTATCCTAAATTTGGACTGGGAACATGATAGAAAGGTGCACTCATTCCAGAACCAATAATGTTTTGTAGATGTGATCCAAATAGTAAACCACACATAGTGAAATAAAAGCATAGTTGTTATTCTAAGTTGTCAATGCTTTTACAACTCTTCTGGTGTACTACTAATAAGTCAGGGGCTCTAGGGAAGTGGCTTTTTCGGTTATTGTTTTTGTTCACCTGATTGTTGAGAATGAATGTTTTCTTTTCTTACTATGTTCTTTTTGTTTTTGTAGGAATCATTATCTTAGTAAATTATCTTCAGTTTGTCCATAACTGTGTAGTTTGGCAGACTCAGTGTTATTCAACACGACATTATCCTAGCATCATCTATTGGTCTTAATTCAGTACATTTTCCCACTTTGCTTCTCCCTCATTTGACTGATCAAACTATAAAATTGTGTTCTTGTGATTATATGCATTACTTCTTCCTTAGTGACCACATAATTGTTACTATGCCTATTCCCCAGTATTGCAACTTCATGGTAATTGATGTGGAATGTTAAATTGTTGATTTCTAAATGCAGCAATACGATTTGCCAATTAATTGGTGCAGAGGGTGTTGTCTATCCTTTAATTGATTCATTCATGCATTTGGGGACCTCAGAAATCTCGACCGAGATGGTAACGCAAACTCATGTCAAATTCAGTTTTGCAGCAGTTGTAACTTTACGTGGCTAATGTGAGAGTTCTTGTTGTATGGGATGCAGATTTTGAACATTCTAGCTCGAATTTTGGATCCTGATAAAGAAATGAAATCAAAGGTACTTGGCTTTCGCTTTGTTGTATTTTTGCACTTTTATTGTCTTCTTAGTTTTCAAAGCCTAATATATGTTTATTTTCGGTTATAGTTTTATGATGGTCCTGTTAATGGTTCAAGAAGAAAGTGGGATGCAGTAAGAGATTCTCAGTCTGGCCATATAAATAAGACAACTGAGTCCAGGTCTACATCCAGGTTCACTTTTATGTTCATTAGAAAATTAAATGCTTCACTTATTTTTAATGAAGCTGAAAGGATAAAATTTGAAATTTGTGTTCTGCTACTGCCTATGCTTGTTTATTCTTGTTACAAATATAAATAATATCTAATTTATACAGCAGCAGTCGGCATACAGCTCCCCAGGTCCAACAGGTACTTTTATGTTCTAATTTTAGACCTTTTTCGTTTAAAGTTCTAATTTTAATGTAGCATTTTTCTCCTTCAAAGTGTAGTAGTTGGAATTGGAGGTTTCAAATTTTTATATCTTGTTGTATAGCTGATAGTCCACTAAATTTCTTTTTATATGTTGATCTTGAGACTGCCTCCATTGACACCTGTTCCATTTATGATTTTGATTTTTTTGGTGATCAGGGGCCATTAGCATGGCTGAAAACTTGTGGATACATGGTCAGCTTTAGGCAGTCATCTGGGACACCAGACTCGGTACCTCTGCCGGCTCATGGAGCGAAGTCTCTGTTCTTCACACGGCCTTTAATGATGAGCTACACTACAACCTGAGAAGGACAATTGGAAGCTGCCAGAGATGTGTTTGCAAATGTTGCTTTGGGAATAATGAGATGAACAATTCACGTTTGAAGCATCCGTAAGATTCTTGCCCTAATTTTCTTCAATTAAGCCTATGATCCTTGTTTCTGTACAAAAGAACAACAATTTTTTCCGCTTTATGATTATTATATTTTTCCATAATTGATGTGGAGGACCCTGATGTTCCCAACATTCTTGATTTTTGTCCTTTAAAGGCTCAACTCTTAACACCAGAAGATCAAGCATGAGTCGAGAAGAAAATGGCGCCTTCTTACGGAAAATCAAACTGAAACAGTTTCAGGCGGCGAGAATCGAAATGTTTCTGCGAGGAGATTGAGAAGGCCAACACCGTTTCCTGACCGCTGTGCCGACGCCTCGTCATCGCCGCAGGCCAGGTGCGCTTACTGTTAATACTATTATTATTTGAGCTTAATTACTGAAGTTTCATGCAAAATTGGTTCTAAACCCTCATTTAACTTTAGTGATCGTGGGAAATGTTAGCGTGGACTTTTGATTGAACCTGAATGCCATTGGAATCCCCCCTAACACTTTTGTAGTTGATCGTTGCTGTTACTTTAGGAAGAAAATAGCTGTATAATCTTCTGTATTCACTTTGAATTCCTCGCGCTCAGTTTCATTGTTTGATTGTAAGAGGTAGGTGTTTATGTCTTTGTGTGTGTGTGTGAGAGAGAGATTGATTGATTTAATCTTCTAAATTTCAAATGTGTGTGTTAGTTTGTACAATATTTAACTATACCAGCAGGTGATAATGTAGTTGTAATATTCTACTTATAAACGTATCTTATTGAAAAATTGATGAGTACTCATTAAGTCAATGCGCTCTGCTGAGAGTGATTTTGTTTTGGGTGATTTCTTTTCAGGTTTCTGTGCATGATAGTTTCTGGATATGGATGGTTACATGGAACTGACGGACTCTCTTCAGATGCTTCCCCCTCCACCTGGGAGTTTTATCGACCGGGAAGAGCTCATTCATCATGTCGGGGAGTTTGCCTTGTCCCAAGGATACGTTGTCACCATTAAGCAGTCTAAGAAGGACAAAGTGGTTGTACTTGGCTGTGACAGAGGTGGTGTTTATCGAAATAGGCGTAAATCTGTGAATGAGTCAGCTGCTGAACACTCTCGGAAAAGAAAAAGTGGTTCACGCCTTACAAATTGTCCTTTTGAACTTGTTGGCAAAAAGGAAGATGGCTTATGGGTGCTCACTGTTAAGAATGGTTCCCATAACCATGAAGCGCTTAAGAACATATCCGAGCATCCCTCCGCTCGCCGCTTCTCAGAGAAAGAAGTCATGTTAATTAAGGAGATGACGGAAGCTGGTTTGAAACCACGCCAAATTTTGAAGAGACTAAGGCAAAGTAATCCGGAGCTTTTGTCAACACCAAAGCATGTTTACAATGTGAAAGCCAAACTTCGACAGGGAAATGTTACAGGTTTAGTGCCCCACACCTCCTAGAATGTGACAGTAATTTATGTGTTGTACACATCTCTTCTTTTTTTATTCTAGTTTCTTCTCTCCCATTGATGATGGCTATTTTGGAGCTACTTATTTGATTTATTGTAAAATATTTGGGAAGAGAATGTTTGACGCTTTTTAATTATAGTTTTATAAATGCTAAACGTGTCCACCAAAACTTGTCAATTAGGACCATCTTGTAATACTTGATATTGACATTTCAGTAAGGAGATTAAAAACATTAAGACCCCAAGCACCCGGTGATGGTAACTCTCAGCCTTCTACATCCACTGAACCATCATGGAAGAAACGATACCCTCCTGTAAGTTCTCAAATTCCAACTCAAGATGTTGTGCAATGTCGCAGTGGCATGGTGCTGAATGATGTAACTGAGCTTTTGAATGATAACTGCTTCATACAAACAAAAGAGGGTAATTAGTAGGTTTTAGAAGTTCTATTTCTCTACAATAAGTTATTTTCTGATGCATATAGTTGTTTAAATGCTGGTTTATTTTCCCTGTCTCTGATTGGAAATAAAGGCCGTTTAAGCTCTTACTTAAGTTCTTCCAGGTACAAATTAAACTGTTGATGAGTAGGAATACTATTTTGTTTTTTGGAACAATATATATTTTCGAAAAGACTATAAGTAAGAAAGCACTGTGTATGTTTTATAATTTCTTAAAGTGAAGGTGTAATTTATTTATAATTTGATTGAATTTTAAGTAACTTCCAGCTTTTACAATCATGTTAGGTAATATTTTCTGATTTTCAGTGCCACAGGATTAGGCTATTGTTTTCCTTTTTCTCTGTGACTCCAGGGTGGTATATATGTTGTTTAAATGTGTATATAAGTTCCAGAGCGTGGCTTTTTTCTTGACCTCCACTCTGAATAAGCAAAAGGAGGAAATCGTGTTTCATGTTATGATAATGACGATTTCATTTTGTTGATATTCTGTGCAGAGGATTCCTAATCTGATTGGTGGAAGGTTTGTTGACTCTCAATCGTCAATATCACTTGATGTCATGAACCCTGTAAGTGCAAGTCTCTTTTTTGCCTTTTGTTAAATTTCATGTATTTCCTATCAATTGATGGCGTTTGCACTATTAAAGGACTGTGATAATTTTTTTGGGGTGGGGTTGTGTGTAGTCTGCTTATTTTGTTCATTTGGAGCCATATTAAGTATAGTGCAAACCTGAGTTGTGTGCATTGCATTACTAGGAATTCTGTCTGTCTGCCATTATTGATAGATGCAGTGATCACAGGCAACACAACAAGTGGTAAGCCAAGTGCCTTTCACAACCAGTGAAGAATTT
>JAULKM010000008.1:4238255-4250104 GCA_032355605.1 Rubia tinctorum
CGTTCAAGAATCATATAAGGGACTTCCTTGTGCAATCGAAGGAATTTTCAGCTCAGGTATGCTTGGATGCTGTAAAATAACTCGATTTGAATCTGGCAGTCAGTTTTGTGTGATCAATTCGTTTGATTTCGTACAATCTTACTAATGCGTACCCATTTTGCAGGACAACAAGGACCTGTATGCTGAAGAAGCTGCCCAGCAGAGAGAACGAGAGAGACAAGATGCTTTCCATTCCGGGGCTGATCGCGCCAAACGAGATCCAAGACGAGATGGTAGATTCATAGGTCAAGATTCAGATTTGCGAGGAAGGCCGAGAGATCCATACTTCCCCCTGTTTTCCGACCACCATATTGTGAAATTCCCGATTAAATTTGGGACTTGTCCAGGTGCCCAAAAGACTCCTTTGGGGGTGGATGGATGGATGGATTGTAGAGTAACAAGGTTTAATTAGACTAGAGAAAGGGAGGCATGGTGTTAATTGTTAGAATCCTGAACTTTTGACTTGTGATTTATGGAGGGGTTGAAAGAGTGATGATAAGTGAGGTGTAGTGGGTTTATAAAGCCGTGTATAAAATTCTCCCTAGGAAGAAAATTTAAGGTTGGTCCGTTGGTGTTAGGATTGTGTATTTTCTCAAGAGACCCATACTGCTATGAATTTGATGATTTTGGCCTCGACTGCTTAATTTCTTGTGTTTTTCACTGCTTTTTGGGGTTCAAGAAGAAAAACATACAAAAAAACCCTATGAATATACTTTTTAAATTTTTAGTATAAATGTACTTGCTCTGACCCTTTATTTTTTGGATTATCACAAACGAAAGTTATTTTTAAACAAAATTTAAATACTAGAACAGAAATGATTTGTGAAAAAACGTAAAATTCCTGAAAAAAGAGGAAAGAAACACCAATTGCAAGGAGTAGGCATGAGAATCCACTGAGTAGAACTTATGAATTCTACAAGGAGAGTACCTCACAATTAAAAAATAATGCATAATTCTCTCTAAATGGGTTAGGGTAAAACCACACCCCATTTGAAACAGAGGTGTCTTTCCAAATTTCTTTTACTCTAGCACGTTTAAAAAATACGAAAGAATGGAGCAGAATCTTTTTTAAAAATACAAGAAGACATTTAGGCTCTGTTTGGCAGAGCGTTTAAGCTGTTGTGCCTATAAGCATAACAATTTTTAGTGTTTGGTAAAGTGGAAAAAAACAGTTTATTTTAAAAGCAAAATATATTTTTGGGGGAAAAGCAGAAGCTGGTCTCTCATGCTTTCAAAATAATCTAGTTTTGCTTATAAGCACATATCTGCCAAACAGAGTCTTAATTATTTGATTTCGTGTAAATTTGTGAAAGATTGAACTCGAATATGGAATGGATAGGTTTGCCTAAAATAGTGCACTACTTAAAGAATCATAAAAGCAAAAAAATAAAACGAATTTAATGCTGCAATAGAGTCCAAAGAGACAAAGACACGTAATCTTCTCTTCTTCTTCTTTTTTGGAATATTTTTTTGTCAGTGTCGTATCCGAGTTTTGGAGTACAGAACGCATCTCCAAGTTGGCGATGAGCCTAAGGCAAAGTAATCCAGAGCTTTTGTCAACACCAAAACATGTTTACAATGTGAAAGCCAAACTTCGATAGAAGAGGGAATAAGAGCATTTCTGTTGGTATAGACAGAAATATTTAAAGCCAAACTCTCCCATTGATGATGACTATTTTGGAGCTGCTTATTTGATTTATTGTGAAATATTTGGGAAGTGAATGTTTGACTCTTTTTAATTATAGTTTTATAAATGCTAAACTTGTCCACCAAAACTTGTCAATTAGGACCATCTTGTAATACTTGATGTTGACATTTCAGTAAGGAGATTAAAAACAATACGACCCCAAGCATCCGGTGATGGTAACTCTCAGCCTTCTACATCCACTCAACCATCATGGAAGAAATGATACCCTCCAGTAAGTTCTCAAATTCCAACCCAAGATGTTGTGCAATGTCGTAGTGGCAAGGTGCTAAATGATGTGACTGAGCCTTTGAATGATAATTGCTTTTTACAATCATGTTCAGTAACATTTTCTGCTTTTCAATGCCACGGGATTAGGCTCTTGTTTTACTTCCTTTTTCTCTGTGACTTCAGGGTGGTATGTATGTTGTTTAAATGTGCATATAAGTTCCAGAGCGTGGCTTTCTTCTTTACCTCCGGTCCTCCACTCTGAATAAGTAAAAGGAAATCGTGTTTCATGTTATAGTAATGATGATGATTTCATTTTGTTGATATTCTGTGCAGCGGATACCTAATTTGATTGGTGGAAGGTTTGTTGACTCTCAATCGTCAATATCACTTGATGTCATGAACCCTGTAAGTGCAAGTCCCTTTTTTGCCTTTTGTTAAATTTCATGTATTTCCTATCAAGTGATGGCGTTTACACTATTAAAGAACTGTGATGATTTTTTTGGGGTGGGGTTGTGTAGTCTGCTTATTTTGTTGATTTGGAGCCATATTAAGTATAGTGCAAACCTGAGTTATGTGCATTGCATTACTAGGAATTCTGTCTGTCTGCCATTGTTGATAGTTGCAGTGATCACAGCCAACACAAGAAGTAGTAAGCCAAGTGCCTTTCACAACCAGTGAAGAATTTAAGGCTGCCAAAAGAGCTTTTCCTATGTGGCGGAACACGGCTATTACAACACACCAACGGATAATGTTCAAGCTTCAGGAACTAATCCAAAGAGATGTAGTAAGTTTGGTATTATATTACAAATACCATCACTATGAAGCTTGTAATCTTGTGTTTATTGGTGAATCTATGTGATTTAGGAGAAGCTTGCTCTTCATATTACAACAGAGCAAGGAAAGACACTTAAGGATGCATATAACGATGTACATCGTGGGCTTGGTGAGTGCACTATTTCACTTTGTACTTCTACTAGCTATATATTGACTAAGGTGGTTTAAAATATTTGTTTCTGCAATCACAATTTTTGACAATGAAATATGATTAGATCTTAAAAATTTACTGGTACGGAGCATTGTAATGGATTTCAGTCTAAAACTTTATATTCATTTTTTAACCAATCTTGGGAAACTTAACAAAGATGTTTTTGACAGAGTTGTCTTTTAAGTAAAACTAGCTTTTTAAAAAGTATGTGGACATCAATTCTGCATTTTCCCCAAAATTAATTTCTACTTCTCGAATAGGCATTTTTAAAAAATAATTTAGCTAACCAACAGAGACCGCTTAAATTATAAGTTAAATACATGTAAGTCATGTCAAACAAACCCCCCTATATATCTCTCCCACAATTATTGATTGTTTTTAAACTCTAAAAATGGCAATGTATATTTTATAGTGGTCTTTGGATTCTGAAAAGATAATAACACCAAATTGATGTTATAAAGTAATGATTTACAACTTCTTTTTGTTGTTTTATATTTCATATTTTATATAAACACTTAATGTTGTGGTTTATTTCGTTTGATACACACGAAGATAGTTACGTTAAAGTATGATTAAAATAGGTGTCACAAAAACCGCGCGTAGCGCGGTTTCATCCTGCTAGTAATGATCTAACTGTTAGTCGATTTTTTCTTTTAGCAACACTGTTTGTTATGGTGGGTGCATGGTTTGGTAACTCCTGCCCATTTATGGATAATTTAATAGGTGGAAAAAAAATGAAAACATCGGAAAATTAAACAATTTGTTCAGTATACAATTCTGATTCAGAACAAAGCAACTGAAAAAAAACACTAATTCTTAACATAAGGAAAAGAAGCAGAATCCAACTGAATTTGTCCTTTGATTTTTCCTTGGTAAACCTGCAAAAAAAAAGAGTATTATTTAACTATTTTGAACTAGCAAGGTATCACTTTTTTAATAATAAAAAACAATACTAGCTCTATTCTCTTCAAGCCGTAAAAAATAAGACAGGTAATTTATATTCTCCTCCCCTCACTATTTTAAAAATATTAAAAATTATTCCCTCCTATCAAAGCAAAGGTCTTCCTGAATATGTTTTATTATTATTTAATTGTACTTAAATTTAATTTATTAATTTTAATTTGATAAAAATAATTTGATTTAATTAAAATATTAGTATCTATTTAATTAGAATATTCAGGGGAGAAAATATCTACTCATAAGTCAAAACCTCTGACCAGTATTTAGTGGTTAAAAACTTAAATACGATTAGATGAAAATGAAATATTAAATGGAAGGGCTCACACGTAATGCCAGTTGATGCAAGAACAAATTGACATTGTAATCGTGTAATGAGACTGGTTTAGTAGTAAGCTACACTTTCAATAACTGAGAGGTCACAGATTCAAAGCACATTCTCATCAAGAATTGTGAATATAATAAAGCAATTCCTTGATGGCATTTACCCAGTGTTGTGGGACCGTGTCGGTGGTCCCTGCTGTGATTTTTCAACCTGCAGGTGGTCGATGACGGTGAGATCATGGTGGTTCCGGTTTTGATGGCAGCGGTTCGCTGGTGGTGCAACGTTTGGGTGTTGTAATGAGGGTGTCCCTAGCTATCAAATGGTGGAGTTCATGCTCCATTGAGTTTCAACAGATTCAATGGTGGTGTCTCCTAATTAGTTCCTAGATTATGATATTAATATGTAATTTGGTTGCTTGCATGTAATATTTCAAAAAGAAATTGACATCGTAATCATTTTGTACCAGTTTTAGTACTCACTCCCCTGAATATGAAATATTAATTGGAGTATTATTATTATTATCCAAATTATTCAATCCTTTGCAATGGTGAGACGACACTAAACCCGTCCAATTTATTAAATAATCATTTTCTCTCTTCCACATCAGCATTGAACCCGCAATTAAATCACCACTCCTCCCACAGTGGTTGAGACATTTCTAAACCCACTCCATGGACCCCACTTGATTCTCCATATCCTACTCATTAATTTTACATTTAATATTTAATTTATATAAATTTACCTAACAAAATAAATTAAAATATGAAATTTAATAATATATTTGAAATTTATGAATTTAATTTCAACTCAAAAATATTTTTTCAGAAATTAATTTCAATATTTAAAATTTATTTTATGAACCATAATTTTTAAAAACCATATATTATTTTTAAAATAATGTAATTTTGTTTTAAGAAATGACCAAAATTTAATTTATATTTTGGGAAAAATATTTAAAAAAATTGATTTTTTTGTTTTTTAATAGCAGAATCTTTGTTAAAAAACCGAATTAAAAAATTGGAATTAAAAATAGAATAAAAAAATAGGTGACAAAAAAGGGTGCCACGTGACCCAATAAAAGAGTGCCACGTGACACCCAAGGTCAAACAAGTCATGCGCAATTGCTGCTCCCAGGGCCTTGTCAGTAGGCATTAATTTTTGCCAGGCTTTGGGCCGGATTAATTTCCCAAGCCGGAGCAGCGGGCTACGCTTTGAGCCCCCATTGTGGGATTTTTCCTTCCCAATTTTTAATTGAGCCCGAAATTAAGCCTCACTGTACATGCTCTAAGAGCCCACTGAAGAAGTTGAAATGTCAGATGGCGTCAGACCAACTACCCTCCGTTCCAGCGGTCTCGATTAGCAAAACTAGGGGAAAATTATTTTCATTAGCAAAACTTCGTCAGACCAACTACCCTCTTGAATTTCATTTTTTTAAAAGAATCAAAAAATGAATTATTTAATAATTATTTAATAAATGAAATTCAATTTTAAATGTTATAATGTATTATTAAATTTCACATTAAATTTATTTTGGGTGGACAAATTTATTTAGATTAAATGTTAATGGTAAAATTAATGAGTAGGATAGAGAAAATCAAGTGAGGTCTATGAATAGTAGAGAGTGGTCTCTTACCACTGTGGAGGGAAAAAATGTAGTCTCTTAAGTGATCTCTTAGGGTGAGGTGGAAGAGAGAGATTGAGAGAAATAATATATTTAATTGGTAAAAGACCACTAGCGGTCTCTACCATTGCACTTGGTCTTAGCACTAAAATTGTTTTTCTTCTTCCCAGACAATTGCTAGAACATCTCTAATGATTTACTCTATTTTTCAATTATTACATTAGTTTTTTCATTTGTTACAACGTATTTACTCCAATGGTATACTCTATATCTTCATCTAAAAAGAACGTAAATTTTGTATGAATATTAATTTTATTACCCTTCTTATAATCTTTTATTATGTTCAAACTTATCACAATTATATGTTTATCTTTAAATTTTAATTTTTATTATAAAATAAAGGTAATTAATTTAATAATAAAGAAGTTTATAGTATTATTTATGGTACTCCCTTCGTTTTTCTATATGTAGCACCATATATTTAGCTGTTTGGATTTAGGTGAAGAAAATAATGGATGAAATTGAATGTACAAAATAAAAGTAGAATGACTGGATAAAATTGAAGGAATCTTACCAAAAATGGAAAGAGTGTCAAATAAAAGAAAATATCTATTTATAGTAAGTGTGCCATAAATAACAAAACAGAGGGAGTATTATTTTTATCTAACAATTTTTAAAAAATATTTCTTATTTATAATTAAAATAAAATAAAACAAAAAATATGGCATGAATTAAAATCAATTTATTCTACTTTATGTACTCATTTAAATGAATTATAATTTATACTCCAATTCTAATTATAATTCCAAAAATAAAAATGTATTTAAAATTTATATATAATTAATTATAGATTTTAAAAATAAAAATGATAAAAAATATTAGTTAAAACTAATAGGAAAATAACAAAAAGATAAAAGAAAGAGAATATAAAAGAATAAAGAAAAGAAAAACAACAGCGAAAGCAGATAGAGTTGCTACAATGTATGCCAAACATCGCGCGCACTGTAGCAACGGAAGCGAAATAAGCTATGTATGGTGTTTCATTGGAGTGAAGAAACAATAAAAATTTGGTATCAGAGCTCCACACCAACATGGTGTATGAGAGTTTGCTCCACGCGCAACCTGACGTATAGAGACTTAAAGACCATCATTTATTAGGAGGAGAGCCCGAGTTTCGCCTAGTCAGTCGAACACAATTCCCTAAACTAGTTAATTTAAAACCTCATTTTGATCCAGGGAAGTCATGCTACAACGTAACTCATTTATAACTTGTAAGGTTAAGGAATAAGCTAAAAACGAGAATATGCTGGATGTGTTTTAGGCCTGGACTTCGGAAGGGCTGAGGTGGGGAGTTGTGTGTCGCCGCTCGCATTAACCCCTCCGAACTTTGTTCTCCTTTGACCGGGATATTGTATGCTTTGACCGGCCTTCTTTAGCCGCCGCTAACCGGGTTGTTGATGACCGTCGTTCAAAAATTGAACATCGTGCTCCGTTCATTGACCATACTCCGTTCGTTGATCGTGCTCCATTCATTGACCTTCATTGACCGTGCTTAGTTCATTGACTGAGCACCGTTCGTTGATCGTGCTCTGATCATTGACCGTGCTCCGTTCATTGATCGTGCTCCGCTCATTGAACGTGCTCCGTTCTTTGACCGTTCATTGACTATTTATTGACCGTTCTTGAACTTCGTTGACCGTCATGCTCCATTCAATGACCATGCTCACTTCATTGATCGTGCTTGCATTCGTTGACCGTCGTTCGTTGTGCTCCATTTAATGACCATGCTCACTTCATTGACCGTGCTTGCGTTCGTTACCGTCATTAATCGTGCTCCGTTCGTTGAACATGCTCCGTTTGTTGACCGTGCTCCGGTCGTTGACCATGCTTCGGTCGTTGGACGTGCTCCGTTCCTTGAGCGTCGTCGACCGTGCTCCGTTCATTAACCGTTCGATGACTGTTGTTGACCCGACCGTTGACCGGAATGCTGCCATTGACCGGATCCTCACCGTTGACTTGATCGTTGGTATTGATTAGATTGCCGGCGTTGACCAGATTGCAGCCTTTGGCCGGATCGCCGCCGTTGATCGGATCTTTGACCAGACGGAATTTTACATTTTTACCTCGTCGGATGTTATCATACCTCTTTTTTTCCGCCGGCCAGTTGTACGTTACGCTCTCACCAGAATTTGGCTAATGCGATGCGAAAGAAGCAAAACTACTCCCTGCCTCAAATCTAGTAAATGGAAAAGATAGGAAACAAGAAATACCAAAAAAGCAGAAAAGAAAGGGGGAGGGGGAGCCACCAGCTTGCCAGTGGAGGCAGCGACGGCTATGGTGGCTTCACGAGTAGGGTTACTCTGTTTTTTTCTTTTGGGAGAATGGAGTTGTTCTCTGCTTTGATTTTTAGAGAGAGAGCCTTTTTTCTCTCCTTGGAAAGTTTGAAGTTTTCACTCCTTTGGTCTGATCCACTCAGAACTAATCATGTTTGACGAAACCCACTTCTAGTGAGTAGTGACCTTAGCACTAAAACTGTTTTTCTTCTTCCCAGACAATTGTTAGAACATTGCTAATAATTTACTCTATTTTTCAATTGTTATATTAGTTTTTTCAATTCTTACAGTATATTTACTCCAATGTTATAATCTATATCTTCATTTAAAAAGACCACTTTTATAATTTTTTATGAACATTAATTTTATAACCCTTCTTATAATCTTTTATCATGTTCAAACTTATCACAATTATATGTTTATCTTTAATTTTTAATTTTTATTATAAAATAAAGGTAATTAATTTAATAATAAAGAAGTTTATAGTATTATTTTTATCTAACAAAAGTTTTAAATATTTATTATTTATAATTAAAAGAAAATAAAACAACAAAAAAATCATGGCATGAATTAAAATTAATTTATTTTACTTTATGAACTCATTTAAATGAATTATAATTGATACTCTAATTCAAAAAATAAAATGCATTAAAAATTTATATATAATTAGTTATATATTTAAATATAAAAATGATATAAAAGATTAGTTAAAACTAATAGGAAAATAACAAAAAGAAAAAAGAATATAAAAGAAGAAAGAAAAACAGCAGCGAAAGCAGATACAGTTGCTACAATGTACGCCAAACATCACACGCACTGTAGTAACGGAAGGGAAATAAGCTATATATGGCGTTTCATAGTGAAGAAACGGCAAAAAAAATTGTCCTTTTTTGCCTGAGATGCGAAGATTGCGTACCATTGGAGATGCCCTTATGCACGCGTACATTTCAATGAAATCAGTATAGTTTAGAGTTAAGTGTAACCATATCTTTTGATCGAAAGTGCCAATCTAGACCTGTAAAATTTGAAAGTGCAAATTCTAACCCTATTATTTGGCTGAAAGCGTCAATCTAACCTTGGAAACCTGAATTTGGGCGGAATTATGTGAATTGACTATAATGCCCATGTTTAAGAAAAATAAAATATAAGAAAATAAGAAAAGGCAGAGAAGTTATCAGCGAAATAAGAAAAGGAGAACTTATCGGCGAAATAAAAAAAGCGGAGAACTTTTGCCAGTAAAGCTCCGACCACCACCGCTGGAGACAATGAGCAGAGCCTTCGTCATAGGAGGAGAAGAAGATGTCGTCGATCTTCAACGAGGTGACGTGGTTTAGGGTTTTTCGTAGGCGTTGGGCAGGATGGCATCGAGAGAGGGAGGGGTGGGAAGGCTAGGTTCGACGGCGGTGCCGGCATTGGCGCTAGGTTTGCTGGAGTGGCACCGACGCTGGGTTCGCTGGGGTTCACCGGGTGGCATCGAGTTTCAGCGTGGGTGGGTTGAGTAGGCTGGGGTTTGCTGGAGCGGCACCGGCGCTGGGGTTTTCTGGAGCGGCGTCGGCGCTGGGATTTGCTGGAGTGGCATCAACGCTGGGGTTCGCTGGGGTTTATTGGCGCTAAGGTTCGCTGGGTGGCATCGAACTTCAGCGGGGGTTGGTTGGGTAAGCTAGAGTTCGACAGCGGTACTAGGGTTCGTTGGAATGGCGCCAATGCTGGGATTTGGTGAGGTTTGCCGGCGCTAGGGTTCGTTGGGTGACGTCGGGGGGACGAGGTAGTGGCACAGGGGAAACGGAAGTGGTGAGGTGGCAAGGTGAGATAGCGGTGGTGGTGGCAGAGCGAGGTGGTGGTAGCGGAGCTAGGGGTGGTGACTGGTGATTGGGGACTGGCTGGAAGGGTTGGGATGGTGAGGCAGTGGAGGTGGTTAGGCCGGCAAAACTCTGAATTCTGGCGTCGGTGGCGGTGGTGGTGGAGCGGCTGTGATGAAGAAGAAGAACCTCAGGAGCATTTTTGTTATTACATTTTTAGTTTTAAGACTGGGGTTATTTTAGTCCTTTTAGATTAGGTCAATGCCGGAAAATGACAAGCCAACTCTAGAATAGTGCAAAAAGGTTATATCGGTACATTTATTTAAAAATTTATGGTTAGAATTGCACTTTCAAATTTTAGAATATTAGATTGGCACTTTCAAAAAATATTATGATTAGTTTTGTATTTTTCCCTATGATTTATTCTCCACAAACTAAACTGCTCACTTTTCATTTCCGTCCATTTCACTGAAATTGCACACTTTCTAAATTTAGAAACTTTACAATAAATTTTGATGGTCAAAAGACAACATTGCCCCGATTAAAAACAAAAATTAACAAATGCTGAATTAATTTTGGGCTTGGCCCAAAATCAAAATCCCACTTTCGGACCTCTGTTAAGGAAATTGACAAATATTTTCAAAGTTCAAACCCGGAAAATCCCTTCCCTTCTCTGTTCTTCAATCTGTTCCGTCTTCACCACCATCGTCCCCAGAGGCGGAGCTACCCTCGTGCAAGATAGGGGCAATTGCCCTAGCTAATCAACATATGATTTTTATCAGTGCCCTAGTTTATTTATAATTTTAGACACATTGAATTCGTCTAAAATCTAAAATTTCTCAAAATTCTAACACTGCCTAAAAAATAGAGTCATCAAATTAAATTGTAACGAGCAGAGGGGCGATCAGGGGTGGATCCACCTCTCTGCTCCGCCGCCATCCTCAGAAATCTAATTTCTAGAATTCGTCTAAAATTTAAAATTTCTCAAAATTCTGACACCACCTACAAAAATAGACTTAGTATCAAATTAACTTTACTCCTCCACCATCCTCGGAAACCTAATTTCTAGGGGAAAAAGAAGAAGAAAGGGATGTCATGTCAATGAAGCAATGGACTTTAGCCATTTTACACAATCAACGCTCTAGATTTATTTTCTTACTTTCAACTTGGAAAATATTGCATGTGTTTGGCAGCATAAAATCACAGAGGATGACCGGCGTGTATACTCAGAAAAGTCGAGTCAATAGCGAGAACTGAAATGACCATTTACACGGCGCTAATTATAGACCGGAAGACCTTTAAACGTGTTTTTTTAATGCCAAATTCATTTTGTTGTGTTTTTGACGGTGCCTATGCAGACACGATCCGTAGCAATGAATTAAATTTACGACCCATCTGCACCTTCATTTTTTATTCTTATTTTTTGGTTCTTGGAATATATTACTCCCTCGTCCATCCAAATCTACACATTTTTTAATCAAAATTTTCAGGTCATGTTTGACCAACGATAACTTCATTTACATATGTTTACTAATTATTAAGGAATTCCTCCTAGTAATTGTAATTACAATTCCTTTTCTAGTTGAGTTTAGGTCTTCTGTACTTCTATATAATGTACCACTGAACATGAATATAGACAGAAAATCATTACCCCATAAAATTCTTCATGGTATCAGAGCCTAAAACCCTAAAATTTTACACCTAAAATTTTCCGCTGCCTTTCCGATTTCAGTCCAGTTTCGAAGTGGAGCTTTATTTTGTTTCTTTCGTTTCCGACGCCGTGGCCCATTTTGCTTTGCTTTGTTCCGCCGCCGACGAAGTTCTACTTTTGATTAAAGAGTGGAATGATTTGAGAATTCAGTTTCAAGAAATTCT
>JAULKM010000008.1:4253681-4268833 GCA_032355605.1 Rubia tinctorum
TTGGATTCCCTGCATGATGTATTTTCTAAACATCAAATTTTAATACACCATTATTATACATAAATAAAGTTATCGTTTGTCAAATATATTATGAGAATGTTGACCAAAAAATGTGCAGTTTGAACTGACACGTACTTGATTTCAACATGTGTGCAGTTTATAATTGTTTAGCTCTCTCTTGTTCTCAACTTTACAACTGCTTCAGTAATTTATCATTTCTGCAAGTTTGATCTGGAACTCATTGATTAATTCCTTCATGCACATTAAGTCCCTAGTTGCTAACAATTTGTGGAAATAATTTATGGAATCCCAGTCTGCCAACACACACTCCAAGTTACAGGCGTTCTTAACACTTTACCAAATCTAAAGGAATGCCTTGGTTAAGCTAGTTTGATGGACAATTCGGTAATCTTGCTATTTGCTGATGATTATTTTTCATTGAAATTTACTAGATTTTAAATATAAATATTTTTTGAAATAATACCCACGTTTTCATTTATGTCTTGTTTTTCAAATAGAAGTGGGTATCAATTTGGTACCATTTTGCTTCAAAATGATGCAAAATTTAGCTAAAAAATACCTTTCTAAAACTTAAATAATAAAGTAGGTACGTTTAAACAACAATTTCAAAAACATGGTACCAAACATGAAATTTCAATTAAAATCGGGTATCATTTTAAATATTTTCTCCCTTTTCCAAAAATGTCAAAAAATACATATTCTCTAAATTTTACTTGCACTTCGATTAAAATTTAGTCAATTCAATTCAAATAATCTCTAAATAACATAATTTAGCAGTGAATCATCCATGTTCCATCTCTTAAATCCAGCACAATAATTTTAGACATCTTATTTAATACAAACTGAAATGTGCAAAAATATTTACTTATTTATATAGTTAAATAGAATAAATAATTTCATATAAAAGAAATTATGATAATTTTTTAAAAAAATAATTTGTCAAAATAATGTGACAAGATAAGTACTCCCAGTAAGGATTTGAGTATTTCCCCCGCGTGACTTTCGCTCTGTTCTTATCCCCCAAATCGGCATCTCTGCCCTTCCTCCGCCGACAACGGTAATAAAGGTTCTGAAATTAACTTCATCTCTGGGTTTTAAAAAGCACAAATTGCAGTGAAGCGCTAAGGGTAAAAATTACTAAAGCGCGAAGCGCTCGATTTTTGGAAAAAAACGCATGTCAAACATGAACTAGGATTATTTTATTAAAGATACAACATCGAACATAGAATAATAAGACAAAAGAAAAATAAAACTTTCAATACAATACCAAATTCAAAGTTTTAATAACTAAACGACTAAACTTGAAGGATTCTTAGCTCTAATCTCTAGTCATCGGAAAAATCATCATCATCTTCACCAAAAGTATACACATGGACCTCATCTCCATCCCTAAACTTCAAATCATCTTCCATAAAGATGCTCCAAAAGATGTCATCTACAACCACATGAAAACAAACACATAAACAACAAAATCACAACATCATGAAATCAGCCCTAAGCTTAAATTGGTGTAAAAACTCTCTATTTGGAGGAAAAAAGACGGTCCATGCTTAAACTAAAACAAACACAATATATTTTGAGGGGAAAATAGCCCATGAATAGAAAGTGGAACATAAGGTCTGAATCAATATTTTTTTAAAAAAAATTGCATATGAGATGAGAAGAAGAAAAAAGTTATTTACCTCATAAGTTGCCTTTGCCATCGATTTTTTAGAACGGGAGCAGGCTGTACAGGTGAAGACGAGACCGACGAGAAGAACCCAAGGCGCGGTGAAGATGATGAAGAAAACTGAGTCGTTTTCTTTATTTTGTATAATTTCCATAATTTATTCTAACCCTAATACTATTTCATTATGGCCCAAAGTCATTTCAGCCCATATAAAAAGAAAAGAAAACAAAAAAGCCCAGTTTTTCTTCGACAGAAAGCGCGCTTTATACCCCAAAAAGCACTTTGTTGAAAGCGCTCAAAAGCACGCGCTTTTAGTCTGCGCCAGCGCTTCTTCAGACAAAGCGCTCATGGTAGCGCTCAACGCTTTTCAGAGCTTAAAGCGCCTTTAAGCGCGCTTTTTAAAACCCAACTTCGTCACATAGAAAATCCTAGAACTCCACCTCATGGCGACTCCGCTACCCACCATATATGGAAATGCTAGCCAGGGTAGAAACTCATAATCACAATGCTCCTCCGATCCAAAAAGTCAAACCAACGACAGAATACAAAGGGGAGATAGAAGCAGAAATCGAGCTCCTCTCATAACCTTTCAAACACCATCTGGTAGGGAAGTTTATGAAAGGTAGGCCTACTCTTGATTTCATTCGTGCTCAATTTAAGAAGATTGGTTTTAAAGGGGTAGGTCTAATCACTGCCTTAGATAGTAGGCACATCTTCATTAAATTTGACTGTAAGGAAGACAGCCAAAGGTGTTGGATAAAAAGAAACAGAAATATAGGAGGTAAGGTTCTAAAATGCACTTAACAATTTGATGTAAATTACGACCCCCCCCCCCCTGTTCCAATCTGGTTAAACATCAGCTTCTCACCAGTTTACTATCTTCATAAAGATGTTATTCCTATCATTGCAGCTAGGTTAGGGGAATTGATATTTGTTGATCCTCCCACTAACAATCAGTCTAGACCTTCTACTATAAGATTATGTGTAGAAATGGACTTAACGGGATCATTCCCTAATAGGATTTGGTTAGGGTCAACTAAAGAAAGCAAATGGTACCCAAAACCACCCTAAATACTGTACTAAATGCTCCAAAATAGGTCACAAGAGCACAAACTGTGGAATTCCTAAGAAAAAAAATCGGATACCAAATCCTAAGGCTCATATAGATAACTCAAAACAATTGGTTGTACCCCCAAAATCTCAAGCTAAACCCACATAACCAAACTCCTCTCAGGATCCCAACAATAATGATGACAATATGCAATGGATCCCTATTAAACCTAGAGGCCTCTTTTTAAATGAAAATGGTTTAGTTACCTCTGTGCAAGACAACCCTTCTTCATCTGAGCAGACACGGGTACTAGATCAAAAATCTACCAAGATGTCCTAGAAGATCACATTCAGACCAAAGCTCATGCTCACAAGGAGCCACCTGTAAGGGCAGAATCGGCTGATCACTTCACCAGACAAGCAAAATCAACCACTTTCAAACCTAAGAGAAACACCAGTAGGAACACTAATAATTGGAAGAGCCTAGATGATACAATGACCCTCACTCAGTAGTCCTCTAATTTTCTGCTTGTTAACAGAACTAAATTATCTCTCCGACTTAAAGAATTTAGTACTGATGTTTTATCTAAAATCCAATCTTCCCAAGTACTTTTATCAAAAAGGCCATTGCTTGGTCAGAAACAACAAACCTCCAATGGAAGCAAAACTTTTGAGCCTCAGACTGAACATGAAGTTCAGACTTCAAAAAAATAATTAGAAATTCATGAAGGATTAGAATACATCAACCTTCACTCAGTTTCAGAAACTGACACAATACAGGTGACACCAGGTAGTACAGATCCACCTAATCAAGTAAATAAGTTATTCAAATCTCCAAATGTTATAATTATTCGCTTGAAGGCTAAATCCAAGTTTCCCAATTAATGTTAACATACTTACTTTGAATGTTAGAGGAATACAGGGATCATTAATAATAAGACTTCAAAAACTTATTCACCTGTATAACATCTCAGTCTTAATTCTAATAGAAAACAAGCAAAAATCTGATCCGATGGAAAATTTTAGAATTAAACTTGGCTTTGATGTATGTTTCCCTTCACAAGATGGTAGAACATGGACTTTCCTAAATGATAGAATTTCACGATAGCTAATAGCTGCACACGATCAGTACACACACATTATTATTACTAATCCCAATACAAAAGACAAAATGAGCATATTTTCCATTTATGGAAAACATGATAGGTCTGAAAGACAAAATGTTTGACTCATTAGTGGCCAACCTTAGCACCATAGATTATCCTGCAATTTTATCTGGAGATTTTAATGTTAGTATATCAATCTCAGAGTACATGGGTAATTATGTTCAAAATACCAAAAGTGTGTTGGATTTTGAGTCACTTATAGTTGGTAACAACTTAAATGAAATACCTACCACTAGTAATCTTTTTACCTAGAGAAATGGTAGGAGAGGATATGGCAATGTGTGTAAAAGGCTGGACAGATGCTTGGCCAATAAAGAGTTCCTCTCGCACTATAATGGTGCATCAATCCAGGTCCTAAATAGAATGACCTCAGACCATTCTCCCATGTTGTTAACATATAAAAATGTACAGAACACTCACCCTAGAGCATTCAGGTTCCAAATAATGTGGACTAGGAGGCCAGATTTCTTAGAATTGCTTAGGAAGTTATGGGGAAAACCTCTGACAGAGCAAGGGATGGTCAGATTTACGCTAAAACTGAAAAGACTAAAATAAGAGCTCAAAATCTTAAACAAAAAGACTTTTGGAAATCTCTTTGATAATATAAAAAAGATAGAAATTTTAGTTCAAGAAGCTGAAACTGAGTATGATCTAGCCCCCTCCCCCTTAGGCTTAATGAAACTTAATCTAGCTAGCTCTGCTCTCAGTGATAGATTTATTGAGGAAAATGATATCTAGAAAAAGAAATAAATGCAAAAATGGCTAAAGGAGGGTGATCTCAACACCACCTTCTTCTATAACTCAGATAAAAAAAACATAGTAGACTTAGGATAAATAGCATTGAACATGAAAATGTTTATTTAACTGACCAGAGCAAGAAAAGACAAGCTGCAGCAGCAGCCTTTTTTGAAAATCTGTTGACCGAGGATAATTCAGACATATCTGGGGTTAATCTCATGCAATCTTTATCTACATTCCCCAGATGATAAAGAGTCAAGATAAGTCTCCTAAGGCCAGTAGAAATGGAAGAACTTCTTAACTGGCAGTGTTCAGTCTAAGTGAACATAGTTGCGGTGGCCTTGATGGATTTGGTGGACATTTTTACAGATGGGGATGGGAAGTAATCAAACAGGATCTTCTCACCTGTGTTAAGGAGTTTATGTGTGGGGTGCCAATTCCAAAATCAGTCACTAGCTCCTTAATAACTTTAATCCCAAAGCTGCAAACACCTGTAAAATTTACTGATTTTAGGTACTGATTTTAGGCCAATTAACTTAGCTAATTTTGTAAACAATATTTTATTAAAAGCCCTAGCTGAGAGATTAAACCATTTAGTCAGTAAATGCATCTCTTTTGAACAATCCGCCTTTATTAAAGACATGGAAATTGCAGATAACATTCTTGTCATGCAAGAATCAATAAGGATGCTAGACAAGCCATCTCAAGGACTAAATATAATTATTGCCAAATTAGACATGTCAAAGGCATTTGATAGGCTATCCTGGGCTATGCTCGATTCACTGCTTCTAAAATATGGCTTTCGTGGTCATTTTGTAAAACTGATAATGAGCAACATTAAAATAACCTATTTCTCAGTCCTGGTTAATGACCCTTATGGCTATTTTAAAGCCTCTAGAGATCTAAAACAAGGTGACCCCTTGTCCCCTACATTCTTTTTCATAACTGAACTATTAAATAGGGGATTAAGAGTCATGTTCAATGCCAACTTAATTGACTCTTTTTATTCCCTCGAACAATTTTAGACTCACTCATTTGTCATATGCAGATGACATAATATTTTTCTTCAAAGCTACTAAATAATCTTGCACAAACCTCATCTCAATTTTAAAGCACTATAAGAAGAGTACATTTTATGTGAGCTCTCTAAATGTAGTTCTATTTCTAGCAATAGAATTAATACTCTAACAAGTATACAGCAGGGACACTTCCCCTTCAAATATAGGCATAAACATGTACAAAGGTAGGAAATGTAACCACCATTTCAATGAGACTCTAGAGAAGATTAACTTAAGGATAGCTCATTGGAACAATAAATGGTTGTCCCCAGCAGGAAGGTTAATTCTGGTTAAACACGCACTCTTCAATCCCAATCCATATTTGGAGTGTCATGGTTCCAACTGTACACATACAAGATAGGATAGAAAATAAGTTAAATGCATTTATCTTGGGTGATCAACCAGAAGACACTCATAAACATTGGAAATCATTTGCCAGCATGAGCTTACCTTTTATAGAAAATGGTTTAGGGCTCAGATCCCTAAAAAGTGTTATAACATGCTTCTTTTTAAAACTATGGTGGAACCTTCAACAAGGTTCATCCCTCTGGTCCAAGCTTATTTGGTCCATGCCACAATCAGAGCAAAGTTCAGGTGCATGGAAAATGACGTGTACATCTGCCAGTAGGAAATACTCATATTTTAATAGGAGATGGCCAATCCAACTTTTGGATAGCTAATTGGAGTGGTTTAGTAGCTTAATGGACCACTATAATGATGACCTAGACATATACATGCCTTATCTTACACTGGCTAAATTTCATATATAATAGAACTGCCCATATGCAATATGTGAGTACAAGTTTCTCTGCTTTTATTACTAACAAACTGCAGGATCTCATTCCTCTCTATCATCATAGAGATCAGATGATTAGGAACCCATCTCCCAAAGGTAAATTCTCAATTAAAACTGTTTTTCAAATGGTTAGAAATAGAAGAACACATGTTGAAAGTCTCTCTAAGGTATGGTTATCTCTTATCCCTCCCAAAGTTTCCTTTTTCATGTGGAGAGTTTTAAACAATTGTTTACCATTCTATGAGACCATGAATAAAATGGGGATTTCATCTGCTCATAAATGCCCATTCTATAATAATCTTGATACCATGAATCACTGCTTCAATCTCTGTTATGTGGTTAGATCAATGTGGCAATATGTCTTTCAATTTCTAGAAATAAGACCTCGGAATTTCACACATTTTGATAGATTATCCTGGATGTGGTCGATAGTTAGTAAAGGTAAAACCATGATAAATTCTTTGAGTGTACTAACCTCGGTAACCTGCTGGATAATATGGAGAGAAAAAATATGTAGCTACTTGTACGATAACAAGGGACTTCATACTGAGGGAATGAAAAAAAGAGTTAGTACAGATGTGCACTTATATTTTAAAAATCCACCCACAGATCAGATATGAAGAATGTTTGCTGCTTACTCAAATAGGTGTTTTGTCCTCATTTAGGCAAAAGAAAAAGAAAACCATCGGGGCATATAAATGGTACCCCCCAGACCAAGGCTGCTTTAAAATGAATACTGATGCCTCAATGTTTTAACATTACTGCTCATTCAATAGGAGCTATAGTTAGGAATTCAGATGGACTTCCCATGTTTATTAGTTCTAAACTGATTCTTGATTGTGCCACATATCTAATGGCTGAAACTCATGCAATTCTAGAAGGTTTAAAACTTGTTTTAACAGTTCTACCCTCTAATTGTGAAACCTGATTCTTTGCAGATCATCCTCATCCTGCAAGGAATGGTTGAACATCCATGGAACCTGTTGAAGACGATCTAAGAGATCAAAATATTAACCGCTGGCAGACCGATAACATAAGCACACGCAATCGGGCAAAAAATCAGGTTGCTCATTAGATTGCAATTAGGCACATCAATGCAGACCATGATTTGCAGAACTGGAACCTCAATCACTTGGATCATAAGTTATTACAAGCCATCACAACTGATAAATTAGGTCTACTTCCATCAGAATCCAATAGAACCTTTACTGGAGATGGGATACTCGACAAAGACCGCCAGTCCTCCAAGTGTGCAACTCAAAATTACCAATTTAACCCCATGGTTTACTTGGGTAATTACGGGTTGCATTTTTGCAAACCATTTGCATTCGGTTACTAGTCATTCACACTTGGGTAGTAATTGGGCTGTAATTATTCATACCATGGGCTTTTATTGTAAATTTCAGTTGGGCTTGGAGTATCCAAATTTACAACCCCCATCTTATTTAAGATGGTTTTGGAAAGAATAAAAAAAAAGATAAGTACTCCCTTTGGTTCTCTGTAATTGTCCTCCTTTAAATTGGCATGAATTTTTTTTAAAAAAAAATTGAGTAGAGGAAGTTGTATTAGGAAAGTAAAAATTAAATTAGGTGGATTAAAACAATATAAGATTTGGAAGGGATCTATAGACACCTTCATTTGAACACCAATTTGTTCATCAAATCTAAACAATCAATCTCACAACAATTTGCCTGATCCCTCACACCAACAATGGCAGACCAAGCATCATCCAAAAACTTTGCCTCTAGGAGGATTTCGTAGGTCACCTTGTTCCTTTTCCTCCCGGAGGCAGAAAGAACATTCCCTGCAAACCTCAACACCACTTTCACAGAAATCCCGGCGTAGATTCCAAAATGCCCCCAAGATTGTGAACGTCATGGTGAATCCTGTGCCCATCAAGCAGCCTCCTTAGATCTGAATCAGATCCCTGACTTCAACTACTCAGTGTCCTTCTTTCATGGTTTATGCATAGTCTGTTGAATTAGATAGATCTTCTGCATCTGACTTCTTGAAACAAGCTAAACTAATGAATAAAATTTTTGTCTTTGATCTTTATTTCATAATTTCTATATGAATATGGTGTATGTGATAAAACTGAATGTCAATGGATCATTATTTATTATAGCTAGAATTGGACAAGGACAAAGTTGAATTGAACTCTCTAATACATAGCGTCTCCAATTCCAAACAAACAGCACACAGCAAGTTCAAATGCCAAAGTCCCCACTCAAGTGGGGGGATAATGTGTGTGTATATTTTTCGTAGTAATTTGACTTTGAATTGTTTAAGAATATTTATCACCCGAGACTCAACAATCACAAGATTAAGAACTCCTAGAGAAAAACCTTATCGAGTTTATGGTTCTCAGACGGTGGCCGATCTCTTGATTTATTCTCAAAGCGAGGGAGAAAAACTTTAGAATTGTCCTTCTTGATCAGCGGGGAAATGGATGTGTGTTACCGCCCGTTGAAACGGAGGAAAAATGAACGAATGTGGAAGAGATGAATTTTTCTCTGCGACTGGGGAAAATGTAATTAAAATTACTACTTGAAATAGTTTGAAATTAGAATCAATCAATGGGTGATATTAGAGATTAGATTAGATGGGTGATATTAGAGATTTGGTGTACAAATAAGAGTGTCTACAGATCCCTTCTCTATAAAATTTACCAAAAGGGGAAGGAGCCAAAAATAAAAAAGATCATTCCAAAACAGAAAGTGAGTCATTATTAGAAAATCTGAGAGAGTACTACATCTTCAACGAACATATTGGGAGGCTGTAGATTGCAGTTGGTCAATCATATCCTATTGAATTTGACTACCTACCGGTAGAGCTGTTAGTCTGGGACCCGAATATCTGACTTGACTTGGAACGACACGACCAAATTTAACCCAAAACTGATTTTGACCTAAATTCGACACGACCAAAATCAACTCGAAACTCGATCAAACCCGAACTTGAAACCGACACGGCCGATCTCAACCCAAAACCCTATTCTAACAAGATAATCTAGAAACAAACCCGAACTCAAATCTGACACAACAAAATCAACCTGAAATCCAATTTCGACCGTAGTCAACCCTAACATGATTCAATCCGAATACGATTCAATTTGAACCTGATTCAACCCGAGAATTAACCGACATATCCTGATCCATATTCAACTAGGAAAATAACTGACATGATCAATCTAATGTTGATATATGTCTGGTATGATTTGTTATTGACCATATTCGTAACAATTAATTTAGTTCAAAATATGTGATATAACTCAGTAAAAACTATTTTTCTTTAATCTTAATAATTAAGTATACATTAGAGTTATCTTACATAAGTATGTTTGAATTATTTCCTAAAATTAAATTTAAACTATTTTTACATAAAAAAATATATTAAATTATTATTATTACTAATTGGGAGATCATCGACGTACCTCTAAAAGATACAATTTATAAGCCCTAAATGCTTACTAAATACATTCAAGTAGATAGTGGCAAGTCAGAGTCGTCCACAAATAAGAGGGATTTTCCTAAGGGTTCATGCATATAGTGGTGGATATAAGCCTAGATAAATATAGATAGATATATATAAAAGCATGTAAAGAGGGGGATTTTTTTTGTTTGTTTTCTAAGTTATGAATTGAAAGACGACACAACTATCAAAGTAAACAAGTAAAAAGATGGTAAAATCACAATTAACAAAACTTTGCGGGAGCGCGGGGGGCACGGGAGCACCGGCGCAAGGGGAGCACCGGCGAGCGGGAGCACCGGAGCGCAGGCGCGCCGACACATGAGCTGCCCGCACGTTTCTTGTTCAGAGGCCTGTTTCCTTCAGCGTTTTGGGACGCACTGTCGAGCGCTCGAGCCGCGCGCCCGATCTTCTTAACCCGGCCGGTTAGTTGGCCGGTCTTCGCGTCGGTCGCTACGGGTGAACCGTTGATCCATTTTGTGAGTTCTTATAGTCAATTTTATAGTGTTCGAGAAGACAAATCCAATGGTACCACCCTCAGAGGTTGGTTCTTCTTGGATTTTTCCCAAAACTCGGTTAAAACTTCCGGATCACAATTCATCCACTTCTTTTTTTCCTTCTCCAACCCTTTTATCTTCTACCACGTTTTGACTCGTGGCCTTCAATCTTCAACCATCCTTGATAATGGCCTTCAATAAAATACTCCAAAGTTCTTACGAGCAATTTACAAATTAAGCTCACAAAAGGGAAGCTAGATGCTCGTAAGGACCAAAAATCCATTAGACTCAAACTAGGTTACAAAATGAAGGATTTAGATATGAAAACCGAAAATGGTTATCTAAACCCCTTGTGATGTAAACCTACCTAAATTTAGCAATCTTCCAACAAAAAGATAACAAAAGAGGTGTTAAATGCTTCGAAAAATACATGCATTTGACGTCTCATTAGAGATACTTAAAGTTGGTCATTAAAATACTCCTGTTTGGTGATTATATATATTGTAGTTGCAGTTCATGAGTAATGCAACAATATTGTAATTGTATCTGCTAGTATCAATGTACTATTCATTTGCTTGGCTGTCGATTTAGGCAATCTCGACCACTTTCATTTACTGCTAAGTGCTTTATTGTTTTTTCACAGGATATTGTTAATTCCATTTGTGATGATGAAAACATAAAAGCCGTGTCCTTTGTTGGTTCAGATGCGGTGAGCTCCTCATATTTTTCCTTTGTTGTTTTATCCATGTGTCAATTGTAGGACAGTGTTGTGCAACTTTACCGTTCAAATTTGCTAGTCTTTCTCATCATATATATTGGTACTGTAGTAGAAATTACCATCCAGGTTTTTTCATATTTTCACGTTTCCTGGATTCTCAGCCTGTTCATATACTTTTCTTCTCAACAGCCGCTTAATTAAGTTGCATTGCTAATGAACCTTATATAAATTTAATTTCTATTACAAGGCTGGAAAGTATATCCATGAAAGAGCATCCGCTTCTGCTAGTGCTAAACGCATTCAAGTAAGTTTTATCGTGTCTTGTTTATATATACGCGATTATTACTATTTGATAAACAATGGTCCGTAAATAAATATTACAGGCCAATATTGGCGCCAAAAATTTCACGGTTATTATGCCTGATGCAAATATGGATGCTACTCTGAGTGCATTGATTGCTGCTGGTTTTGGTGCTGCTGGACAAAGGTGTACAGCCATTAGCACAGTGATATTTGTTGGAGACTCAGGCATGTGGTAATAGGCCTGGCTCTTTTTATCAACTTTCTACGTGTCCATTTGTTGAGGTGTATTTGTGCTACATCACCATGATGGATATTTTATGTGGTTTTTTATTGAGTTGAACCCCAATTTTCTATAAAAGCAATAATCCATCTCTCTCTCTCTCTCTCTCATGTCACAGGGAAGACAAACTGGTGCAGCGAGCAAAGGTGCTTGAGGTGAATGCAGGAACTGAACCGAGTGCTGATATTGGTCCAGTGATTAGCAAGCTGGTATTTTAACTGATGACTTTTGTAATTTTCTTCTCTAATCACTTAAGTTACTGTAGTCTGAATTTATCTTTATTGGAAAGAGAGAGTCTCGGAAAAGGCGCTCTTTCCATAAGCTTATGGACAGTCCACAGTGACTTTCACCTTACAATGGAGTAATTTTTTTTATAAAATTTAAATATTGTATTTTAAAATTTAAAACAAGTAATAATATGTATTTGAATGTGAAAATATAAAATATATAATATAAAAAATATTTTCTAAATTTCTAAAATTCGTATGTAATTTAACAAATGTAGTGTATAAGGTTAAAAAAAGTGGCATGTTCATAAGGTTATGGACGGGCCGCCTGTCAGGAGACCCACTCTTATTCTAATTAAATTCCGTCTTTCCATATGCCTATGAAAAGACGATTTTTTTCCAAAAAATTTATCATTTTATATATAGTAAACTACAAGATAATAATGCAATATCGATTGAGAGCGTCTCTGGAAAGATGGTCTTTCCATATGTTATAGAAAGATTGAGATTTAAACTGCAAATTAGAAAAACTCAACAGAAAATTTTTGTGTTGCATATATTAATCGGTTCATAAATTTATAACTACTGCATGTTACATGATAAATTTTTAATATTGCAACTAAAACGTTTTAACTTTTCATAATTTTAATTCAAACCCGACTTTCTATGAAATATGGAAAGACGATTTTTATCAATGATTTGCCATAACAACGTGTCATTACGATTAAGAAAAGTAGTTTAAAATGGTAAGTAATCAGCGTCCTATGTTCTATTTTTGGCAAAGAAAAATAGTAATAAAACTAATTAATCATTCCGATTGTATGGTGGATCCTCTATCTTAACCCTTCTGAAAGTATATAATTAGTCCTATAAATTCTTAGATCATTTAAATCCCGCAAAAGCGTATCAACAAATCTGCAACCACACTCTATTCGATTTTGTTCTTCTTCAGCTCGATCAGTCTCTTACCATGGTATGATCTGCAACACAATTTTTTTTTTGTTTTCTTACAAACCGAGTAAAACCTAATCTCATGGTTATATTATCCGCTGTCTTGTGATTATCAAAGGGTGATCAGAAGCCGCCGGAGAAGAGCATCGTAGCAGCAGCGCCGGCGGCCGAAACCAGCGGATTCAAACCTTTCATGGAAGTCATTCCGCCCCACATGTTCATGGATCCGCAGCGCGGAACCCGAGGCTTCGAAATCGGGGTCCGGTGGAATTACGAGAACCCTACCGGCGATGATCATCCCGAACACCACGGCGGCTATGGGCCGAGGAGCATGCTGCTGCCTCCGCCGCAGTCACTCGGACCATCCCGGCTGCCGCCACCGATGATGATGGGATACGGATGGCAACAACCGCCGCCTAGGTATATGGCAGCGCCGCCGCCGACAATGCACCACCGATATGGATATGGTGGGAGTCCTTACCATCATCATCACCACCACCAGCACGCGGCTAACTACAATTACTACGGCGGTTACGAGTATGAGTATGAATATCCGGTTTATGGGCAACACGCGGCTTACTACGGTGGTTACTACTACTGATTGGTGTTTGTAACGAAAAGGAGCGGTCAACCGTGGGGTGATTTTCATATGATCGGTTGTATTGATCGGTGTGGTTTTTTATGGCATTGTCAATGGTTTTACTGCCTGAGTGAAGTATGGATTAATTAATCGCTTTGCATGATTTCCATTCTTGAAACCAAAGGTTCATTACTAACGGGATATACTGTTTATAAAATTAGTTTAGAGATAGTTGCATGCTCTTATGTTATGCATGTCTTCTGGAATTAGTTGCAATATTCATCAATCAAAGGAGAACTATGAATCGCTCGTTAATGCAACTCTAATTTTCTTCGAGTAAAACCCGGAATTTCTCGCACTCGAAATTGTCTCTCCAACGTCACATTTTAATGAAGAGATAAATCAAGACATTCTGATAACTACAAAAAAAAATCTAGTAGGTTGTCAAGATTCGAACCTACGATCCTTAGGGTATTTAACTTGCCATTTAACAATTTGGCTGATTACGTGGATATGATTATAATTTTCTTGTTTCAATAAAATCACGTCCTTTCAACTTTATTGCACCTTAGCTTAGTTTTTCTTAATTATTATCTAGTTTAAATTAACAAAATTTAATTTAGTTTGGCTCTATTGTTAAGTTATGTTCTCACGAATTGAATTCTTACTGAACGAAATTGAACCGGGGAGAGATCCAGAGTGGGGGCAGGATGGTGCTAGAGTCCGACTCGGATCCGTCAACCAGTGGCAGAAGTAACTTTTTCACTTTTAAGCATCGGCTGCAATTTCGCTCAAGCACCTGATTTTCCAATCCAAAGAAAATAATAATGTGATTAATAAGATGAGAAGGACGTGAATTTCCTTAGACTTTGATTCATATTTTTGGTGTTTTAAGTACTTTGGTTTTCATTGACGGAGAGGAAGAAAACATCCACTACGACTAGGGATGATCATGGGTCGAGTCTGAGTCGGGTCTAATAAGATCCAGACTCGACCCTAAGAAAATTTAGTTAGACCCAGACTCGACTCAGAGCCATAGGATCTGAAAATTTTAGACCCGTACCCAGACCCAATGGGTTTAAACGGGTTTTGGGTCTAAAACGGGTCTAATTTTCTATTTTGTTTTTTCACTAAATAAAATATATATTATCGTAAATGCAAATAATTGAAGTTCAATATGTATTAAAACTATTTTTTCAAGATAACAAAATATACAATACATAATATTTGTTGAATTTGAAATAAAAACATAAAGAGAATATGAAAATAATTTAGAAATTTGGGTAAAATTATATATATTTAGACTTATATGGGTCTACGGGTTAGGGATGAGTCTGGTCTAGGTCTTACTATTTTAGATCCGGATCCGTATCTAAAAATCTAAACCCCATACCCAAACCCAAATCCAATGGGTCTAAATATTTTGGTCTCATACCCAACCCAATGAGTCTAGACCCTATGGGTCTTGGTTTGGCCTAGGACCCATGACCATCCCTAACAACAACTTTTTTTTTTTTAAATATTTGCCTTCAGATATATTTAATACTCCCTCCGTTTAACTGGAATTGGCATGGTAGCCTTAGGTGCTTGGATTTAGGTGAATGAAATGTGTGGATGAAATTGAATTTAG
>JAULKM010000008.1:4268933-4284441 GCA_032355605.1 Rubia tinctorum
AAATTTAAATATTGTATTTTAAAATTTAAAACAAGTAATAATATGTATTTGAATGTGAAAATATAAAAATATATAATGTAAAAAAATATTTTCAAAATTTCTAAATTTAGAATGTAATTTAACAAATGTAGTGTATAAGGTAAAAAATAAGTGGCATGTCCATAAACTTATGGACAGACTACCTGTCAGGGGACCCACTCTATTGGAAATTTCTTGGGATGTATTCTCTTTGGTAAGCAATGTTCAAGTTGGGCTTATGGGCTGTGGTCTAATTAATTGCTATATTAAACAAGAACTGATACATGTATACATAAGCAGGCCAAAGAAAAGATATCTGAATTGATCCAATCAGGAATTGATGGTGGTGCTAGAATTGCTTTGGACGGGAGACAAATAGTGGTATGTATTTCTGTGGATTGATAGCAGCAGAATTCTCTTATTCTCTCACTCCTTCAATTCTGCAACCTTTTAATGGTGACAGCAAATAATGCATAGTTTGTGTGTTTCATGTGAGGGAGAGAGATTTCCTGTTTCTTAAGATTGTGGTCAGTGGTCATTGACTGTACTTTTCACTTGGGAGTTTTCGTTCTTCTGATTGCTGTATGGCTCTTTCGATAAGATTTTGCACTGTTAGGTGTCTTTACCCTTTCCATGGATGGCTTACAGGTGTCGAAATTTAAGTTGGGCAACTTCATTGGTCCCACAATTTTATTTGATGTCAAAGAGGATATGGAGCTCTATAAGGTATTCGACCATGACTTTTGGAACTATGCAAATTTCACATGAGGGAAAAAATTGTTGAGTATAACCAATCGTGGTGTATGCAGGTTGAAATATTTGGGCCAGTTCTGCTCTGTATGCAGGTTTGTCAATGAGATACCCGCCCTCCTCTTTTGAGATGAGGAGGATTGCCAGATATCTGACATATTTTTTGTGTTTGCTGCGCAGGCTGCTACCTTAGAAGAGGCAATTAACATACTTAACCGAAATAAGTTAGTATTTCTTTAAACACTGCCTTTTGTTTCTGAATTAGTATTTCAGTAATTAGAACTACATGATTGCTTTCCTATATGTATTTACTTTTTAATTACAGATACGGCGTTGGTGCTTCAATATTTACAGCTTCTGGTGCAGCTGCCAGGAAATTCCAGACTGACATTGAGTCTGGCCAGGTATATTAGTGCATTTTAGTTTTAGGGATTGGTGTGGTTAATTTGTTGGATAGGCGCAATTGAAAACTGATTTGTCCTTGCACAATTTCTATTAAAAAAACTTCAAACCACGTCATTTGATCGATGTAGAAATCATGTGATTGCTTGACTCAGGTTGGTATAAATGTGGCTGTTCCGGCTCCACTGCCCTTAATTTCATTCACCGGGTCCAAGGCTTCTTTTGCCGGAGATCTGAATTTCTATGGTAAGTCACTAAACCATGTTTGTGAATTTCACACTCTCGTATGCAAGCTGAACTTCTGTTCATACAAAACAGGCAAAGCTGGAGTTCATTTCTACACACAAATAAAGACGGTAACTCAGCAATGGAAGGATTTCATCACCACCACTGATGCATCCACGCCATTTACTTCTGGGGATCTCCCGGGCTTTAGCCCCACAATGCAGGCATTCAATTTCCCCAGCAACGATGCAGGATCTCTGGGATTGCAGTCGCGGGATTTTTCAAATTGCGATGGAGTGTCTGTGGCCTTAAATGAGGGAGATTTTTCGAGTAGCAACGGAGGATCTTTGCAGGAAGAACTCTCCAATGATATGGTCAGAGATGATGGGATTTCCCAATCAATGCTGACTTCTCATGGACCACATTGGACTATAAATTTTTAAGACTCGTATATTTACGTGTTACCTTGGATAAGACCTTTGAAATAATGTATAAATTTTGAGTATATTGCGTCAAATTTCTGTTTGGAACTACCTCCGAGAGCTATTGCAAGTTTACCGCTAATTACTATCTGAAGAGCTAATGGGTAGATGGAGTTAAATTTACTGCTAAAGAAATTTACGTAGAAGTAGCAGCCTCAGTGTTGCATGTCATACTAAAGGGTAGATAAAGAGTGCTTAGTGAAGACAACTTCACCTGAATCGCTAAGCAAATGTTTCACTCAACTAACTTAGACAGATGGAAAAACTAAATTATTTAACAATTATAACTAATCTGTTAAAACGTTCTAAATTTAGGAATTTGATTTGTTAAAACGTATGAAATTCATAATCCAAGGATTTGATACTTGGTGTAGTGTTTGTACGTGGAACTTTGAGCCATCGTACCATGTCTCTGTCATGGCTCGCAGTTATCTAATCTCACAATTAGTACTCCCTGTTTTTGTTAATAATGACTTCTTTTTTCTGAAATTTTTTTCAGACACGTTGGACTACCGATAACTTTAATTTCATACCATAAAGATTATAAAATTTTACTTTTTAAAAACTACGTGTTACGAAAAATTTAAAGAGACCGACGTCCATTATTATATGCAATTAAAGTTATTGATGGTCAAATAAGCTTTGAAAAATTTAATAGTCAAACAGAGGTAATGTTAGAAAATCAGATGGGTACTAATTTATTAAATCACAAAAGAAAACGAAACCAATCCCCGAAGAATTAAATGATACTTATCCTACACCACAGACTACAGTGACTCACATAAACACCATCAGATTAAGCTGAAAACCACACAATCGGACGGTTGACATCACACGCCACGAGCGTACAACTTCCTTTTTAAATCAGTACATATAAAAACAGCAAGTGTTACATTTCCACGGAATGTCTGCTCGATTATTACTTCAAAAAGAGCTGTTGAAATATGTTACAGTTTTCGCTTCATCGAGGTATGTTCCATCGCGTTTGGCGGGGATTCCAACACTCACAGCACGTGAAAGGTATATTTTCTAAATCAAGTGTAATTTTTCGCTGAGTTTCTGTGTTTTTGCAGGTAGAAACCTTAGGGGTTTGAGTTCTAGAGCATTCGGAGTTGCCTGCTCTCATTTCTCGACTGCTACTGCGGAACCGTCGTCCTGGAGGCATAGCAATTCGCTGGTGAGATTCTCAGTTTTTCTTCTGTTTGATTTAGTGTAATGGTATGTTTTTGGTGAAATCAAGGCTCTCGGATATGCTATTTTTTGTTGAATTGGTTAATGCGGTTTCGTATTTGAATTGTGAATCGTTCAAAGTACTCAAAGTATTTGTTATCATGAGGAAGAAATGTAGATGAGAGGATCCGGTTCAGTGGATGCTTAAATTTAGATGAAAGTTGAGTTGTGCTTAATATTGAGTAAATGTGTGAAAGCTGATAATGTCTCCCATAGTTCAGTACACTATGGAGCATCATTCTTTACATAGCTTGAGCTTGTGCATGTGTTTCTGTCATGGACCATGGTTATAGTAGTGAATTATTCACGAGGATTCGAATCAATCAAACTTTCTACTAAAAACATCTTGTGATTTTGCTTCTCTTCAATCTACTATACCTCAGCTTTCTTGAAGTGCTCATGCAGTGCGATACTTTATATGTGTTGATTGTTTTGTGTATTTGTTGCTTGTGTACCAGAGGATTCCCAACTTGATCGGTGGAAAATTTGTAGATTCACAATCATCAGAATCTGTAGATGTGATTAATCCAGTAAGTATCAAAAACAGTAGTTTCACTACCGTCTTACTCTTCGGATAAATACTGAGGTGATTGTTGATCGTCCTTTATTTCTAGGCAACCCAAGAAGTGGTATCTCAGATACCACTAACCACACAAGAGGAGTTTAACTCAGCTGTATCTGCAGCAAAAGAGACCTTCCCGTCATGGCGCAATACACCAATTACAACTCGACAGCGGATTATGTTCAAGTTCCAAGATCTTATCCGAAAAAATATGGTTAGTTTTCAGATTTTTGGGCATCCTATCCTCTAGTTGTTTGTTTTGTCCTGCTTATAACACCTTGAAAGGAAATGTAATTTTTGTTTCAGGATAAGCTGGCCCAAAACATTACCACAGAGCAAGGAAAGACATTGAAAGATGCTCAAGGGGATGTTTTTCGTGGGCTAGGTTGGTCTAATTTTATCCTTTGTACATGGAAGTTGATATTCCGCAGAGGATCAAGTTCTTAATTACTTGGTTTGTGTTTCAAAGAGGTGGTGGAACATGCATGTGGCATGGCAACTCTGCAGATGGGAGAATATGTCTCGAATGTGTCTAACGGAATTGATACATACAGCATAAGGGAGCCACTTGGTGTTTGCGCTGGGATTTGTCCTTTTAACTTCCCAGCAATGATTCCTTTGTGGGTTAGTATTATCTTCTTTATTAACAGAACTGTGTTCTACCCTATTCCTTAGCAGTACTTGATATTTATAATGTATGAATGGTTTTGAAATTTTGAGACTCGCATAGAATGATTTGCATTTAATAAATCCATCTTGTCAAAATGCTACCTGTATGACTGAGATCTTTTGTGAATGAATTTGTCCAAAATACAAGAGTTTAATGAATTAACATCATACATTAACAGCAGAAATGATTCTTGGAGAGATACTTAATTATGGAAGTGCGTTAGTTCTCAATGAAAATACTACAAGCTCAAACTGCCTTCCACCTTAACTCTGGCACTAGCTTCAGACTGCCTTTAGTTTTCTTAAATCTTTGAAGATGTGCCAGATTCTTATGCCATGTCTTCACTTCACTGAGAGATGAATGCAAGCTCAAGTGTTGCATATTGAAAGTGAAAAGTTAAAAGTAATAAGACCTTTGTCATATTTTATCTTTTACTCCTCTGATGTGCATTAGTTCATCACGTTTGCAGATGTTCCCTGTTGCAGTCACATGTGGGAACACCTTTGTTCTCAAACCATCTGAGAAAGATCCAGGTAATCGTCTGTAATGGATATGCCTGCTCCATGTTTAGATATTTGTTTTTCTCATGCATTAATAGATTTGTATGTCCTGTTTTCCTTCCAGGAGCTTCCATGATTCTAGCAGAACTGGCTATGGAAGCTGGTTTGCCGGATGGTGTTCTTAACATTGTTCATGGTACTCATGTACGATACTCCATTTTACCCCTTGCCTAACTTATTTTCTTCAATAATCTTGTTTACATCAGTTCGTCACATCGAATGGTAAAATAAGGATAAGTACTTGATGGATGGGGGCTCAACTACTAGTTTTCTAATTGAATCCTTCTTTTTCCTCTTTTGGCTTCTTGCAGGATACAGTGAATGCTATTTGTGATGATGATGATATAAAAGCCATATCATTTGTTGGTTCAAACACTGTAAGTGACTGTTCCAGATTCCTGTGCCAGATTCCTGTGATGTACTTAAGTTTCTTGTGATTCCAATTATATTATGTTTGTTTTTAAAACCATTAAGTTATTTAGTGCCATTATTTAGTTAATTTATGAGCCATAACGAGTTATCCGCCATAATTTAAATACTATTTCCACTTTTCATAATATCTTCAGCACTTAGGTTATTGTATTCAAGTATTTTTCATTTTTTCCCTCATCTCTTGCCATTCATGACAAAATCTGATTGAGGATAAAGCAAAACTGGCTTGCTGACTACTTTACGGTTCATATATTTTAAAGTGAATGACTCTCCATGATAGCATAATCGAATGTGTGACGGCCTGCCTTATCCTTTTGGGAGTATCTTGTATGAGTCGTGAACCAGCTCTTTGTATTGTTGTCAAGTTTTCTCTAAGTGGAGTACATATAAAACTTAGATTAACTCTAGCAATTTTTATTGATGTTCTCTTTAGCAAGATGCATATCCTCTGCCCTCCGATTGACTGAATATGTGCTCTACATTTCACAAAATTTAGGTTTAGATTTATTTCTGCTTGGTAATGCAGGTGGATTATATGTTAAAATACCAATATCATGTGTATGTTAATGTTCTGTCATTTGCACCTTGACTCTCGCAACGTTTAAGTGCTCATCTGATTTCTCTCTCGATATTCGTAGGCTGGAATGCACATTTATGCCAGGGGAGCAACCAAAGGAAAGCGTGTTCAGGTGTGGGCATTTATAATTCGGAAGTATAATTTGTTTTCAGAATAGCTGCCTTAAAAGTTTGATTTATCTCTTTACTTCTACTGCCAGTCAAATATGGGAGCCAAGAACCACGGAATTGTGCTACCAGATGCTAATGTTGATGCTACATTAAATGCTTTACTTGCGGCTGGTTTTGGCGCTGCAGGACAGAGATGCATGGCTCTGAGCACTGTAGTCTTTGTTGGAGACTCAAAATCATGGTATCTTTCTTTGTGTACACACCATCTATGACTATCTGCTATTTCCTCAGTTTATTTTCAGATAGAATGAACTCATTAGTCTTTCCACTTTGTACTTTATCCTGCCACCCACACACATACACACTCGCAAAGTTAGAGATTGATACATCGACTTTTTGGCAGTGAATGGCATGATGTCTATTCTTCTATTATGCTCCTTTGGTTCCCCCTCCCCCCTTATCACTCTGTTAATGATACTGTAGTTATTTACTGATTATAGGGAAGAAAAGCTTGTGGGACGAGCTAAATCCCTTAAGGTAAATGTCGGAACTCACCCTGATGCAGACCTTGGGCCAGTAATTAGTAAGCAGGTGCGTGAGCGTGAATATATCACATGTATGTTTCCAATTTCATCAAAAATTGATTTTGGATTGAGTTTTGAATGGTGCAGCAATATTCTGTTCTTGGATTTTGATACACTTGATCAGTTTATTTATTTTTTGTGAAACTAACTGGAAAGCAGGCAAAAGAAAGAATATGCAAATTGGTTCAGAGTGGCGTAGACAGTGGGGCCAGATTGCTGCTTGACGGAAGAGAGATTGTGGTTTGTTTTCCTTCTTCGTTAATTGTTATAGCTCTGCACATATTATATTATCATTAGCCTATCCTACTTTGATTTAAGAGGCGACATGTGTAAGAAATGATGGCTTTTGAAGGTTCTGGAAACCTTAACACAACGCAGATGCTTGGGAAAATGGGCATCTGAAATCTGTGAACATGAAGTCACTAGACTTATTAGGCATATATTTCACAATAAATAATGAATCTCAGGGAGAAGACTTGTTATTCTACCCATAATGTCATGAAAACTATAGCAGAAAATTGTAGTTACTTTACCTTCTTGATGGTTGTATCGGCGGCATAGGCTTCCTTTGATACTGGACCTTTTCGCACTAAAAATATTTCATTGATGACCAACAGGTTCCAGGATATGAACAAGGAAATTTTATTGGTCCCACCCTACTGTCTGGTGTCACTCCTGATATGGAGTGCTACAAGGTACTTATGATTCTGAAATCCACTCTCTCTTTTCTGCCAAAAGCTTTTGCCTTCCACCACCCATGAAAAGAGAAAATGAGCAAAGGAACGAAAAACACAACCAGATGCCTCTTATGTCTGCACAAAATCTGTTGCGCAACTTTGAAATCTTGAATTGCTCTTTTTAATAATTCAGCACTTGATCCGGTGTTTTGCAGGAGGAGATATTTGGCCCTGTTCTCATTTGCATGCAGGTGCGTTATTAACAACTGCTACTCATCATTTTCTGCTTTTTTTTATCTCCTCTTTCGTTTCTCACGCTTACCTAACATTCTTCTGCATTCTCTTTAGGCTGACAGCTTGGATGAGGCAATAAACATTGTTAACAGAAACAAGTAATCTCTTTTCTTGGCTTTGTACTTGGTGAATTAACCCCACAATCTGGCATTGGATGTGAATTAATGTTTTTGTCCTTACCTACAGATATGGCAACGGAGCTGCAATATTTACAACATCGGGTGCTGCTGCAAGAAAATTCCAGACAGACATCGAGGCAGGCCAGGTTAGCACCATTCAGTTTGACTAGGAAATTACCCGCACGAGCTTATATTTGTTCTGAAAGCTTGCCTGTATTGTTTAGGTCGGTATCAACGTACCCATTCCAGTTCCTTTACCATTCTTCTCATTCACTGGTTCCAAGGCATCTTTTGCTGGAGATCTCAATTTCTATGGTTGGTGAAACAAAAAATTTCTTATGTTAGATTCTGATGCTGCTATTCTATTGTCAATTGTTTCGTGTTCTTAGAACTGGTCGTATCATATGTGCAGGCAAGGCTGGGGTTCAGTTTTACACACAGATCAAAACTGTGACTCAACAATGGAAGGATCTGCCCAGCGGAGGTGGAGTTTCCCTGGCCATGCCAACATCACAGAAGTAGAAGGAAGTTCTGAATTTGGATGTTGTATGAAATTATGGCTTCACAATCATTTAAAAAAGGTTGAAAATTAAGAAGTGCTTTTTAATACTAATATTAGAAGACAAATTCTGTTTACAGGGAACTTTGCAGATGAATAATTTGGTGAGAACAAGGTATGGGCTTACAGATTCAAATGAAATTGTCCAAGCGCCAGCTTTCTTTTCAGAGTATTTTATTTTCTTGATCAGATTTCTTTTTTTATTATTATTAATCATGGAAAGCATCTTCATGTTGCCTGCTGGCTCAAGGGTCTAGAATGGGGTTGTGGAATGATTAAACAATGCCCATTCGTCATCATTTTCTAATTATTGAGCGCAGGCTTCAATATTTTGTGATGGATCTTGTCTGACTTTAATATAAAACTGAATATACAAAGATTAAGCTGCACTAATCGGCGGTATGTCTTTCGTTCGACTTGGTACATGTTTTTGTAATGCGTGTCTCATTAAATCAGTCTTAACAAATAACTATGGACTAATACATTTTCCCCTTTCTCAACCTCAACATCTGCTTATTTGACACACAACCCAATCTCCAAACCCATTTAATAAAACGCTTATAAGAGGGCACGCACGATACTAAATCATCATAATTCATAACCTTGGCATACTTTAACAAGACTTCGTTCATCATTTCTACGCGGAAGAGATGATAGTTGAACGAAGCGTGATTAAACCATCTAAAAGCCAAATTTTGTCCGTGTGGTATACTGGTATTTAAACAAGGGGTTGCCGTTTTACACTATATTCTGACGCAAAACGACTTCCATTCGACGAGTCAATAACCATTAAAGTACTAAGCCAGGAGTTGTTTTTAAAAAATTGACACTTATTTTTTTGGGTAATCAAAACTTTTGACGATTGACTAAGCCAAAAGTTATACACCCTAATTAGCATAGTGGTTAGGTTGGGAAATGCATAGACTAACACTAAGACCATGTGCAGTGGTAAAACCACTCACAAACCACTCTTGTGGTTTCAGTTAATTAAAAATCAATCTCTCTCCTCCACCTCATCAATTCAAACCACAACTAAACCACTCAATTTTTTTCTCCACAATGGTGAAAACCACTCTCAAACCACTTCATTGACCCCACTTGATTCTCTCTATCATACTCATTAATTCTACCTTTAATAATTAATTCAAATATATTATTTTACTTAAAATAAATTGAAATGTAAAATTTAATAATACACTTTAATGTTATAATTTTTGTTATTTTCTAATTTTACATTTTAATTTTATTATTTTATTCTTGTTCTAAAATTATTTTTATGCACTTTGTTTTTAATTGTATTGTTGTTTAATAATTTTTTCTACCATCCTACTCCTTATTTTTGCCTTTAACATTTAATTCAAATAAATTTACCTAACAAAATAAATTTAAATATGAAATTTAATAACACACCTATAATTATTGAATTATATTATATTTTTAAAATTTCATTTCGGAAATTAATTTCAATTTGTTAAATTTATTTTATTAATCATAATTAAAAAGAACCATATACATTTTTTTTAAAGAGTACAATTTGGATTTTTAAAAAGAATCAAAATTTATTTTCAAATTTTTAACAAAAATAAGAATTTTTAAAGAAAATTTTCAAAAAAAATCAAAAAAAATTTCAGCTTTTATTTTTTAATAAAAAAATCGGATGCCACGTGGCCCAGTAAGAGGGTGCCACGTGGCACCCTGGAGTTAAACAAATGACGCAGAATGCATCAGTGGGTTATCCCACGTGAATTCTGCCAAACATGGCAGAATGTTAATTCAACCCACGGTTTTCAATTTCAAAATCGCCCCCACGGTTTTGAATAATTTCAACCACTCTCAAACTCCAATTGTGGGGATAATTGTCCCCATTTGATCCCTATTTGGTTTCAATTTTTAATTCAACCTACTCTCAAACCCCCACTACACATGCTCTAAGTATTTAAATTTTTGTTCAATATCTTGTCAATGTTTTATGATAGTGATTGGGTTCGAGTATAAAATGCTAAACAAGTTTGAATACGAGTTTGATAGTTTTTATAATGTAGGTCAAATTTTGGTGCATCATTATTCAAACCCGATTATTTGACTACCGAATACTAACATGATTGTCACCTCTAATATGAATTTCAAACTCAGTCTAGATCTGCAAATCATGTCCATATTTTTTAATTTTGGTTCATAATATATTAGATTCGACTGATATGGATCGAATCTGTATCTATATGGAGAGGATCTGAATTCTAATTTTTAATCAAAGTTAGATCTCATTTTATAAATTCGAGAGAGGTAAAATATAAGGTTTTGTTCTCTAGAGTTTATTTGAAACGGTTGTGAAGTGAATTAAACTAAAATAACAATAAGTGTATTAAAAAAAAGTAATAGTATAACTAAATTAAGTTAAATTTTATTAATTGTAATTTTTGTTAAACTAACATGAATTGAACTGAATTAAAGTGCAGATAAAATCGAGAGAACAAGATCTGAATCTAGATCAAAGATTAAAAAGAATATGATATAAATTAAATGAGATCCAATTCAAATCTAATCCATAATTCCCCCGCCCCCAATCTACACAATATGAGTTAAATGGTACACTAGGTGTGTAGCATGGATTATGTGGTGTGTTAAGTCAAATACTAAGTTCTCTCTCTACCTTAGGCGATCCTAGGGTTTAGAGTGCTATTTTTCTTGCGGCTTAAGACGCAAGTTCATCGACAGAGAACCCAATTTTGATCGGCAAATTCAGCATATCAATGTCGAATTTGGAGACTCTTGAACATCTGTATGCGAATCTCTCGCTTACGGATGAAGAAAACCCCAACTTCTCAATACCTCTTAGATCCGATGCTTCACGGTTTCGTTCAGCGTTGGTAGGGAGGGTTTTGGCACACAGAAAGATTCCTTCTGAGGAGATCATAGACCTATTCCAGCGAGTATGGGGTATGAGAAACACCATGAAGGGGAAGATTTTGGGCGATAACGTAGTTCTTTTTCAGTTTGAAAAAGCATCGGACAAAGCTTGGGTCCTGGAGCAGGAACCGTGGTTGTTTGGGAAGTTCTTATTGGCTTTGAGAGAGCCATATGAAGGGATGATTGCGTCGCAAACACAGTTCACGAAGGCATCGTTCTGGATCCATGTTCATCGAGTTCCTATACTTGCCATGAACGAGGAATCCGCAAGATCGATAGGGAACACAATTGGGAAGTATGTGACGATGGAGAAGGACACGGATGGATCGATGGTTGGCCCTTACATGCGCATAAAGTGTGAGATTGATATTACGAAGCCCTTGAAGCGGGTGCAAACTGCAGGACCTCTGGGGAACCAGGTGCAACTCCTACTTCAGTACGAAAAGCTTCCCAGATTCTGCTCGTACTGTGGTCGGATCGGTCATGGAGTAAGAGAATGCGAAGTTAGGGCTCTAGCGCCGATGGAAGATCGCGACAATATTCACTATCCGTCGCAGCTAGGGGTAAACCCTAATACGTCTCCCTTCCAGGCGGCTTGGAGGAGAAGACAAATTACACGAAACCCGGCTCGGGGTAAGGAAGTTTCTCCAGATCGTGAGCAAGGGATCAAGGATAATGATGGTATGGATAATAGGGGTTCAATTGTTCCTGGGCAAGATGTAACCATTAAGGGAGACTTAGGCGCACAAAGCTGGGGACAGAGGCCGATACAATCAACACCTGGGACGTTCAATATCATGGTCGATGCGAACACGGTGGCAAAGACCATATCATCCTTTGTGAACGCTATGTCGATGTAGAAGGAGAATACTGGCCATGAAGCAGTGCATCGGGTGCAACCAATTCTCAAGAAGCCTCCACTCCCGAAGTGTGTCGAAACCCCGGTGTGGAAACCAAAACTTGATGGCATCCCCGATACCTTCGGCAGCAAGCTTTTAATCTCCTACCCTAAGCAGAGTCGTGTGGAGATTAACAAGATAAGCTTGAATGATGCACCAGCCGAGAGCCAGCATGAGGTAGAGCGGGAATTTGAAAGTTTCATTAATGACGAACATGCGTCCCCGGAAAAGACCCCGACGGAGATCATGAGCGTCGATACACCTACCAGGAAGGTACATGCCATACCTTCTGACCCACTGAGCCCAGCAATGGTACAAGTACCAATCGACTTCTCCTCCCCGGCGGGCCGAGTCATGAAGCAAATAGAAAAGACCAAGAAGAAGAAGAAAACTCCAAAGCGGAAGAACCTAAAGAAAGTTGTGTTGGAGAAGCCGAGAGTGAGGAATGATCGTGGGCAAACAAAGAGGAAATTGGAACTTGGAGTACCAATGGTGGACGTGGCAATGAATGAAGCTAAGAAGCAGAAGCAGCAAGCTAGCCTCGAGGAGGCATCCCTGACCGTGGCAGGTTCGAGGATTACACAGGCAGCGACTGGCAATGAAGCCCAGTCCTGCCAGGGCCAATGAATATCCTGAGCTGGAACTGTCGTGGGCTTGGAGGAGCCCGGGCAGTTCAGGAACTGCGTACCATGGTACGTTTAAAATCTCCAGTTGTTATTTTTCTTTGTGAAACAAAGTGTTCTGTAGGAGTCGTTGATAATTTAAAGTCGCAGTTGAATTATTTTGGTGTTGCCGTTGAGTCGCAAGGACGCTCAGGCGGACTTGCTTTGTTATGGAGTAAGCAAGTAGTAGTAGACTTAAAGTTGATGTCGAGTCATTTTATAGACGTTTTTCTTACAATTTTGGGGAGTCGTATTCGTGTTACTGGGTATTATGGGGAACCGGTGGTTGCTCGAAGGAGAGAAGGTTGGGAAAACTTCAAGCAGCTGGCTACAGAACCCACTACCCCATGGTTGTGTCTTGGTGATTTCAACGAGGTATTGTCGCAAGATGAGTTTCAAGGTACTAGACAACGGCTAGAATGGCAAGTTGATGCGTTCAGGGAAGCTCTGGATTTTTGTGGTTTATTTGATTTGGGATACACGGGGCCTAAATTCACATGGAGCAGACTAGCTACCCGGCCAGACACAAAAAGGGCGAGACTAGACCGGGCGACGTGTAATCAAGCTTTCTATGATCTTTTTCCCTGGTCCTCAGTTAATGTCTTGCCTATGGTGTACTCTGATCACATGTGCTTACAAGTTCGACTCCAAACACGGGATCCAACAGCCAGTCGCCATAAAAGGAGAAGAAGATTCCGTTTTGAGGCGCACTGGATCAAGTCAAGTGATTGTGAAAAAATGGTGGAAGAATCGTGGAATGAGCTTGCAGCACCGTTACCCCAAAAAATGGAGAATTGCTCGATTGGCTTGATGAAGTGGGGGAAGGAAACATTCCCAGATATACCAAAGCGCTTGAAGGAGATCAAAAAGGCTATCTTCGACTTGGAGAGGGGGACCATCACGGTGGAAGCGAAAGAAAAAATAGCCTCGCTAAGGCAAGATTATGATTTACTTCAAGATGCGGAAGGTATTAAGTGGAAGCAACGAGCCAAGCAACATTGGTATAAGGAGGGAGACAGAAACACGAGCTTCTTTCACAAGTTCGCATCAAAACGAAGGGCGATAAACCACATAGAGGGGCTAAAAGATGAGAGCCTAGAGCTAAGGACGGACGAGGCTAGTATTGAGCGCATCATTGTCGATTATTACGGGGGGTTGTTCTCGTCGTCGGAGCCGTCGGCAGAAGTGATCCAGCACGTAGTAAACAGGCTTCAACCGAGGATTACAAGGGAGATGGCCGAAAGCCTTATTCGGCCATACACGGAGGCAGACATAGCAAAGGCGGTGAAGCAAATGCATCCCTACAAATCCCCGGGACCTGACGGTATGAGTCCTGTCTTTTTTCAAAAATTCTGGCATATTGTTAAGGCAGACGTAACTGCTTTTATTCTGAATTTCTTGAATCATGGAGTTTTTGAGCCGGCTGTGAATTACACGCACATTGTGTTGATCCCGAAAACCCTGAAGCCGGAGCTGATTACACAATTTCGGCCCATCAGCTTATGTAATGTGGTGTATCGATTGGCATCGAAGGTGGTGGCGAATAGGCTTCGACCTATTATACCAAAGATTATCTCAGAGTCCCAATCAGCATTTATTCCGGGAAGATTGATCACCGACAATGTCCTTATTGCCCATGAATTCCACCACACCATGAAGAGTAGGAGAACGGGAGCCTTAGGTCATATGAGCATTAAGCTTGATATGAGTAAGGCATTCGACAGGATTGAATGGGCTTTTGTGCTCTCCACCCTGAAGGCGATGGGTTTCCCGGAGACTTTCATTAGCTTAATTTACCAATGCTTGTCAACAGTGTCCTTCTCTTTTATCCTAAATGGTGGAGAAATGGGGCTTTTGCGACCGAAGCGGGGACTAAGGCAAGGGGATCCTCTTTCGCCTTATCTCTTCATCATATGTTCTGAAGTTTTCTCAGGGCTCCTGACTGATTTAATGTGCTCCGGAAAAATCAAAGGAATAAGTGCTTCCAGATTTGGCCCTAGAATCTCTCATTTGTTTTTTTGCAGATGATACTCTTCTTTTTGGTGAGGCGACAGAGAATGAAGCAAAGCACCTCCAGTGGGCTATTACTCTTTTCGAGAGTGTCTCAGGGCAAAGAATAAATGCTGACAAATCTGGTATTTTGTTTAGCCCTAACACGACTGTAGAAGCAAGGGCTAGGGTTTGCGACATTCTCAAAATACCGGAGGTCACGACACATGGAACTTATCTGGGCCTCCCGTCCGAGGTGGGGCAATGTAAGACAGATGCTTTCCAGGATCTAAAAGACAGGATCAGGCAGAAGATAGACGGATGGAGCGAGCGGAATTTATCCAAGGTCGGGAAAGAGATACTCATTAAATCTGTTCTTCAGGCTATTCCTAGCTATGCTATGAGCTGTTTCATTATTCCGGATACCATCCTGGAACATATCCGGAGTATGATCAGTAAGTTTTGGTGGGGTGGAGCCGAAACAGGTACACAAAAAATTCCCTGGGTCTCATGGATGAACATGGCGCGAGCAAAGTCGAATGGAGGCCTAGGATTTCGTGATCTAAAAGCCGCAAATTTATCACTGTTGGGTAAGCAGGCATGGAGATTCCTGGTTCATCATGATGCACTAGTTGCTAGAGTCTTCAAAGATAAGTATTTTCCCAACTCTACTGTATTCGAAGCTGCATTAGGGGCAAGGCCTTCATGGTCGTGGAGGAGCATCCTTAAGGGTGTAGAAGTACTTCGACTCGGCTGTAGAAAGGAAGTGAAATCTGGGAGACAGACGAGGATATGTTACG
>JAULKM010000008.1:4369691-4379921 GCA_032355605.1 Rubia tinctorum
TATATATTACAGATGAACAAGACATAAAACATCATACACTGACAACTCAAAATCGAAGAGATTCATTGAATCATCATTGGCACTACAAATACATATAAAATTAGCATATAAAAATGTCAACCACCATAACTATCAAATCAATAAACATCATTTTGTGCAAAAGGGTTCAAATGCCCTAAAAACCACTAACATAAAAATTATAAAAAATCCAAAGCAACCTAAAACATCAAAAAAAATTGTTTGATGCTTTACAAAAGTATTAATGAAGATGTTGATTTAAACAAGATAACCATATGTTCCACTGCACTTATACATTCAACTTTTGTTGCATTTGAAATAACTTGTTAAACATCATTCATTACAAAAGGATTCAAATGCCCTAAAACATCACTAACATAAAAACTAAAAAATCCAAATAAATTTAAAATATCAAACAATCCAATGTCTCAACTCTAACAAATAAACTAATATTTCTAAAACATCATTATCAAATAATACATCCCAAGCAATTAAATTCTATTTTCCCCCCAACTTATTTCCCTTTGTTGCTCGCTTATTCACGGACTTTCTCCAGTGGTTTTAAAGAGGATGACATCTCAGGAGCCTGATTCCTCGTAATTATTTTTACTATCTCATCAATGGCATCGTAGAGCTCTGACTTGGAAAATATTCCTATGAAATAAACATAAAACATCACATATAATATTTAAAACATCAATATCTGAAATTAAAACATCACAATAGCACACATAACATCATTGACAACTACATTGAGAAACATCAAGTACAGTATTTAAAACATCAATATCAAATTTTAAAAACATCCAACAGTACACTAAAATATCAAAAGAACAAAACTAAACATCAGTTGCATACTTAAATATGAAAACACCACAAGTATCAAACGCTAAAATCATAATATTACACCAACACACATAACAATACTTAGATCTTAAACATGAAAGTTCAAAGATAAAACCTAAAACTTCAACAACGGTATCTAAAACATCAACAATGGTATATAAAACATCAAAGGCTAAACAAAGAAAACTTACAGTTCCTACTTTATTATCAATTGCAGCAACAATGGGCAAGTGTTCTTAGACATCTAAGAAACAACAACAATAACACAAAAATTGCCACAAATAGTAACAACACTGTAAGATATCACTCACAATCAAAATTGCACATCAATTGCACACTTAGGCATGAAAACACCACAAGCATCAAACAGTGAAATTAAAACATCACATATAGCAATAAAAACCATCAATATATGAAATTAAAATATCACAATAACACACATAACATGACTGACAACTATAAACATCAAATACATCATTTAAAACATCAACAACAGTATTTAAAACATCACACCTGCAAAATAACAAAAATTTACAGATCCTCTTTCCTTGTCGATTGCAGCAACATTGGACAAGCATTCTTAGACATCTAAGAAACATAAAAAAAACAACACAAAAATTAGCATAAATCGTAACAAAACCCTAAGATATCACACATACTCAAAAATAACAAAATCGAACATCAATTGCACACTTAAAACACTACAAGTATCAAATACTGAAATTAAAACATCACACCAACACAGATAACAATACTTAAAACCTAAATATCAAACATAAAACTAGAAACATCAACAACAGTATCTAAAATATCACAACTAAAAAATAACAAAATTTACAGATTATTCTTCCTTCTCTATTGTAGCAACAGTGGGCAAGCGTTCTTATACATCTAACAAACGACAACAAAAAAATTAGCACAAATTGTAACAAAACCATAAGATATCACACACAATCAAAATTGAACATCAATTGCACTTTTAAGCATGAAAATACCACAAGCATCAGACGCTTAAATTAAAACATCACGCCAACACAGATAACAATACTTAAATCTAAAACATGAAATATCAAACTGAAAATGAGAAACATCAATATCTGTAAAAAAAACACCACTGCTGAAAATTAAGAAAACTTACAAATCCTCATTCATTCTCGATTGCAGCAGTAGTGAGGCAAGTCTTCTTAGACATCTAAGAAGCAACAACAGCAACACAAATATTATAACAAATCCGTAAGAACAACTCACAAATCACAAAAAAACATAGAAATCCCCAAATATTACTCAGTATAACCTACACAAACCCTATAATTTCACATGAACCAAAGAAAGTAAAAAAAACTTAAAAACAACAAAATATACATTAAAAAAATCACAGTGAAGACATTACCTACGATGATAAACACAAAATGAAGGTTGAATTGTGTTAGATCGTTGGAAATCAAAGCAAAAACCGGTAAAATTGCCAGAAAATGAAGCGCAACTTCCCTGCGTTCATCGCGAATCACTGTGCGCAAGAAATATGGAAGTAAAATGGAGAAAGGGAGGGTAAAATCGAAGGAAAATGAAAGAGAAATGGAGAGGATAGAGAAGAAGAACGTAGTTGCACATGAGAAGAAAGGAGAGGAGAGACAAGATGTCAGAAAAATGTGGGAGAATAAGATGAAAGATTGATATTTATACCGGACTTAAATGTAAATTAACAAAAAAAATCATCCACTCCTGAACTTTTAAAACTTCAATTTGACACCCCATATTGAATTCTTTGCAATTTAATCTATGATCTCAATGTGAGACCGTCTTATACAAAACTTTGTCCAACTTTAATTGTATACGGTTTGAGTTTGCGTCTGCGTTTGTTTTTTCGTTTAGTTAGATAATTATGTTAAATTTTTATGTTCTCTGTTTTGTTTAGTTATTTTAAGTAGTTAATTTATAAATCGGTATGGACTAAACAGTATTAGCTTATGAATCGTGAAAGTTAATTGTTTTATAAATGATTCTTATGTGTTTTTTTATTGTTCTTGATTTAATTTATTTTTAATGTGTTTAAATCTGATCAAATTGAATAATGTTAGGATAATGATAGCTAATTCAACCAATACGTAATCATTGGAAAGTGTTAGTAAGTAGTGATTTATTGTGAAAAATAGATAATTAGCTAAGACTGTCATAATAAGACGGATAATAATTAAGTGTACATTACTACTTGCGAATACTTGGGTAATTGTTGTATCATGTTCTTTTCATTCTTAATTCTATTGAGGTGTGTATCCGATTTAGCAAATACTTTCCGGGAGCATCTTGATAAGAGAATTAGTTGTTTAATTATAAATCAATCAACTATCGAAAATGTAAGAAAGAATTGGGAGGGTTTAGCAAATACTTATCCTATAACTGGGCATATGAATTGATTTATCTTTGCATGTGCCAATGATTGATGTTTAACTAATGTGAGTTATTCGGATTTGATTACATTCTTCATATATTATCTACATTGTTATATTTGTTAGTTTGCATTTCAATTCATAAATTATATTTGTTAGTTTGCATCATTAGTCCTAGAAAAATCTTGAAAATTAAGGCGTGGTGACTACACCAAAATTCTATATATTAGTAGGTATTATTTATAGCTATTGCTTTGTTCCTCTTGGAATCGACTATACTTACTATTGTGCTAATTTCATGTTGAGAGTTTGCAAATTATTTCGGTGAGTGAAACGACGTTCACACTACTACAAAAGAGAACTTGTAACACTTTTCTTACAACACTTATGAAAATATTACAATAGCCTATAAAGTGCTAGTTAAACCTTTAAAAAGTGTTACATAAATCTTTAAAAGTATTACCTAAATCTTGAAAAGTGTTGCGTTAGATCTAATGTAACATCACCTAAGGTAATACTAGTAAAAATGTTGCAATAGATTTAAGTAACACTTTATAAGGTATTACAATATCTTTAATAAATGTTACAGAAAATGTTACGATAGTTCTCTTTTGCAGTAGCTAGTGTCACCAGTTTTGTCTACCTAAAATTAGTTTAACTACTTCCCCGTCCCATTTCAAGTTGCAGTTTAACTATTCGCTTAGTAAAAAATTATTAACTTTAAGCATAAAATTGAATTAGTATACAAGAATATATATTACAACATGTGTTTTCTAAATATCATTTTTCCCACAAATTTTAATGATCATTAACGAAAGATATTAAAGATTAAAGATTTTTCAAGTCAAGTGTCAAAACTCAAAATGTGCAGTTTTAAATAGGAAAAAGGGAGTAGATGGAGATAAAACTGAACAGTGGCCAACATTTTAAAAGAAAATCATTGACAATTAATGACATTGCATTATTGCCTGAATCCATAATACACACACACTGTATATATTTTTTAAAGAACAAACAAGGAAAATCAATGCAACATTTGACTCACAAGTCACAATAATTCAAAGCACCTGAATCATGTGTGAACAATCAAGTCACGACATGAAGACAGTAGGGTCAAAATGGGAAAATGATAATGAAATAAATTAATGAAGGGGTAGGGCTACTGGGGTAAAGAGGGACGCCATCATTCCATTCTCAGCCTCAGGGTTGCAGTTGAGACCGTGTCCATCCCCATGTTCATACATCAGAAGGGCTACCCTCCCAAAGTTCTTCGCAGCCCTCTTAAATGTCCTTCCGAAGGGCGACTCCGCCATGCAATCCCTGTTCATTTTCTTCCACGTGTCCCTTAACATGTACCATAAGTACTCCCTTGCCTCTTCTGGGGTACCCCCTGTCTCCTTCATGTGACACTGCATTATCTTGGCCACGTCGCCCCTCTTCATTTCATCCTAATTGAATATATACAGAGATCTCATCTGGGTGAGACAGATGGTTTAAATACGGGAAATGATAGTTTTGTCCCTTGTCTCATCGTAAGTTATGGTGAGATAGTTTCATACGTGTGTTTTATTAACATGTGCATTAATTTATCAAAAATGTGTTTTCGCATGATTTGAACTGAACTGAAGTGTGGTTAATGATAAGTTACCTCGGATGTTCCTAGGTCGTCGGCTAATCGTAGTAGGTAAGAAGACCAGCGAACAATGGAGTGGGTGTCGAGGCAATCCATGGCTTCCTTGCACATGGGGTTTGTAATAACTGCGTAAACATTCATTAACATGACTGGTACGGATATGGACACCTCTGCGTTTTTAAGGTACTCTTCGCAGGTGGGTGTGTATCCACTGTAGTACCACCTGGCCTCTTGCATGTAAGCTTTGCACAGATTCACCCACTATAGTACATAATTTCGAATTCAGTCACCATAAAAATACATATTTCTAGTCAAAAGAAAATGGTAAAACCTAAAAATAACTCTCGAGTTTTTTAGAAAATGCTATACCAAAAATTTTGAGTTTTTTTTATGCTGAAACAACCATAAGTATTCGTCGATTGTTACCATTATGTCCAACTGATCCATGTCCGACACAGAAGAAATCAGAGTTGTTTTAGCATGTTCCAAGATCCAAGGATCATTTTAATACTTTCAAAAGACTCGAGGTTATTTCATTACTTATAAAAAAAATTCAAGATAATTAATCAAGTGAGTACCACTTTTCGTAGGTACTCCACTATATCGATGCCTTGTTCTCTCATAGCATCATAGGCCATTTCGTTGACGGAATTATAGAATCCAAGAAATCCAACTCTCATGTACTCCGGCAGCTCATCCATGATTTTCACATCCCATCTGCAAAATTAATTAATATTGGAATAGATTTTGCTTTTAGATCAATTCTTTTCAATTTATCTGCACTTTAATTCAATTCAGTTTGATGAAACTGACCTCTCAACTACAGCGGTAAAGATTTCCAACTCCTCTAAAGTTCCATAAACATCATAAAGATCATCAAGTATGTTGATGAGGATGAAGACCTTGGCTAGCATTATTCTACAATCCGAAAAATGAGGCTCGGGCACCACTCCAACGGTCCAGAAGAAATTCTCCACTACTCTGTCCCTTACAAATGCCCACTTCTCCCCAATTTGTGTATCTCTCCACCACCTAATTAATTTCAGCCACATAAACAAATTAATGAGGATTAAGGTTCTTGAGCAAGGCCGTCATTTTCCATCTGATTTGACTTGAACTAAATTGAAATTAGTTGTACCACCGAAGTGAAAAAACAGGGCTTAAGGTTCTTAAACAAGACCGACATATTTTGTCTGATTTGAGCTGAACTAATTGAATTTAGCTGCAACAAAGTGAAAAAATAGGGTTTAAGGTTCTTGAAATTCTTGAGCTCTTACCTTGCAACTTCTTTTAGGTCTTCTTGATGACTTGATTAAACAGAGTTGTAGTCTAGCTTTGCAAACTCAAGCAAAATAGGGTCCATGTCTGGATTTCTTTCATATGTATCTATATACCACCTTGCCTCTATTATTGGCATCCTCCACCTTAGAGGAAGAGCTAGGGCATGTTGTACTAATGGATCCACATGATCATTTTGTTGCTCACTTATCTTTTCATTATACTTCTTGAGGTGCTTGATTGTAAATTCCCTTGCCAATTCTAGCTTTGTTTCCCCTTCCACTAAGAGGAAACAAGCTTCATATAATGCTAGCATTCCCTTTTTGTCCTCCACCAAGCTATCATCAAACTTATCACCATTATCATTCATGAAGGGGTTGAACACATCTGAAATCGAAATAGAAGTACAAAAATAAATTGATGTCACACTCACTTCCACAATTTTTAAAGAAAGATATTAAATCAGTATTATCTTTAATTATGTGCAGTTAAAATTAAAAATAATAATAAATAAAATCTCACGTGATAATATTTTGCATATCAACAAAATTTAACGATCGAAATTCATAAATAGTGGGACGGAAGAAGTACCTTGTGAGACATTAAAACCATATTGCCTGGAGACTCGAAATTCAAGTGCAACGGCGTACAAGTCTTTTGCATTGCCTTGGTTACGATTGTACATGTTGCGTAGTAAGGTGTGAATTTGAGGCTCAAAGTGATAATCAATCCCCAGCCTTTCCAAATTATCCACAAGCTCCAAGCAATCCAACGTTTGCATATCTTCCCTAAACATCAGCTTCACTTGCTCCTTCAACTCATCCGCCCTCCTCACATACATCTCCCCCTACATTTATTTCCTCGAATTAGTGTGCTAAATGATTGAATATGGATAGGATAATATGGATTATTAAAAATTATGTATTTGATCCATTTAACTTGTTTAATGACTGATCATAAAGGTATCGAGTTATAAATGGACTGGTTGAAATTGCCTGCTCAACCCACACAAAATCACTCAAATCGGTGATAAAAAAAATTACTCACTTTGCTGATTTCAATCCATATGTGTTATATATTAACCCACATGGATTGAGATACAAATGGAAAATTGTCGGTATTTTATTAAATTACATTTTCAATTTTACATTTTAAATTTAAGATATAAATAGAAGATTATTTATATTTTTGAAACACTTTCTTAATTCTATTTTTTAAATATCAATCCACGGGTTGAGCGGGAAGAAAAGTGGATAATTTTTTCGGGTTTAACCTCTAAGTCTAACCATGTAATAGAATCCGCAATCAACCCATCACCCAATCTGTCCAACTCGTATTTTTAAATTATCAATTTTATCCACAATCCATTTTACTCACGATTCTTGTAATAGGACTGGCTGGCGCGACGGGTCACCATCCTTCATGATGCACGAAAAAAAGAGAGTAAGACAGTAAAAAATATAATAAAGCGATAAAATATACCGAATATGCATTGTTGAGTGATTGAATAGATTCGAAACTCCGAGTGGGAGCCTCATAGTTTCCCGACCGTCGAACGATGACTGTCTGATCAGATTGCTGCTGCTCAATGACCTTAGCGGCGGCCATGGTCTTACAACGAAGTCGCATTGAACGGACCCGATCATAATCCCGGCCGCCGGAAAACCGCAGAAAATTAACGTAGCCAACATTGTAGTACGGTCTGGTGATTGTGCAAAGATTGGTTTTGACAGGACGAAACAGTTTGGTGTTGATAATGTTGGCGGCCATTGATTTACTTGGAATACAAGAAAAGTATAAGAGCTCTGAAGAGCAAGCTAGCTGCTGAAATTTGTGCTGTAGGTGAATGTTGATGAATGATATATATAATCAAAGAATGGAAATGTACGTGCATTAAAAAAAATTGAAATAAGGGTTTGGTGGAGATGTTTTTACAAGTAAAAAATGACTTATCCCTAGTTTTTCTTTTCTAAAATGAATCTATCTCTTAAAAAACGGTCTTTCCATAAGTTATGGAAAGATCAAAGTTTAAACTGTAAATTTGAAGAAATCAAAATAAAATTTTCAGGTTGTATTATTCGGGTCATAAACCTATCATTCCTAAATGTTGCATAATAAATTTTTAATATTGCAACTAAAACATTTTACCTTTCTATAATTTCAATTCAACCCCGTCTTTCTATATGCCTATGGAAAGACGGTCTTTCCCAAAATGTCAACCTCATAAAACAAGTAAAAAAACGCGTGTTATATATATAAGTGAAAGAAGTTTCACAGATTATATAGAGTATTTAAGTTTCACATATACAATTAATTTAATCAAATGTTCCTTCCGTCCCAGTTTAATCTGCATAAAAAAAATTCATGATTTTTAATAAACATGTTTGACCGTTAACATGTTTAACTAAGTATAATAACAAATAAAAAAGTTAACATTTAGAAACAACTTATTTCGACGAATCAAACAATATTATTGTTTATATATTTATTCAAATACGTACAGTTTGACAGTGTTGACTTGTTAAATAGTAAAATTGTTGTTTAACATGGGACAGATGGAGTACATTATTCACAGTCGTAAAATATTACTATGCAAACATGACTTTTAATTATATATATTTAATAATTACGTATTTTTTAATTATAGTTCTTCAATTGTTGCTTTTAATAATAATCGTAAGAAATTAGAAAAATGAACCTGGACAAAGGCATGACCCGGAACGTGAAGGATCATAATCTGGCATTTCCACATCCATGCAGGATTACTTTACCAATCCAGCTGCTGAACTCAACCCATTTCCCTGAAACCTTGATCGGATCCCTCGTCCGGGTCGGATCCTTCACCTCCCATGGCCGCCGCCATGGAGGACAGCAAATACTGGACCGAATTGAACGTCGCCGTGAGGGCGGTGCACATGGCATGCTTGCTTTGCCGGAAAGTTCAGAAGCAGCTGCTTTCCGCCGCCATTGACGACCAATTCAAGTCTAAGGACGACAATTCCCCCGTTACTGTTGCAGGTACCTTCAACCCCCAATTATTTATCAAGTATTTTGTGTTTAATTGCGCGAAAATTAGAAGAGGAATTTCTCATTGTCTATAAGCTGGCATTTGTGATTATAGATAGCTGATATATAAGAGTCGCGATTCTTGAATGTGCCCTCAAGCATTGTGTATGATTGCGCTAAATTAGTAGAACCGACTTTTCTTGAATGTATGCTTACAGTTTATGTTGCAAGAACAGTTAAGAATGATGAGAACTGGATGAGATGCTAAGAAGTTCGGGAGTTTTTTCCAGATTCTTGGCCATTTTTCAGCTTTGAGTTCTCTTTTTCTTGCTAATTTACCAAGGTTATAATCTCTACTCTCTAGCGGAGGGGAAGATGGGAGAGTGAAACTGTTTGTTATGTGGTTTAAGTGGGGCTTAGGACATGGGTAAAGGCGTTTTTTCCTTGTAGACTGGATAATCAAGTGTGAAAATTTGGAACTTGAGGATATTATATTGATTCCTATCATATCATTAATGTGATTTGATCATTATTGAGTTCTTGAGTCTGTTATAAATTTTCGAATATTTGGAATCATAGGTACTATATTGAAGGTATGAAACTCTGAAGTTTTATCTTGCCGCATTCCCTTGTTGGAGGTGTTTGAGTCCTAGGTGACCATATTTTGAGTGTGCCGTTGGCCTCTATTCCTGACTTTGATGCATTCGCAATTGCTATCTTGACAGATTGGAGTGTGCAAGCAACAGTGAGCTGGGTGCTATCGGAAACATTTGGTAGCCAGAATGTCTCCATAGTCGCTGAAGAAGATGTTCAAACTCTCTCAAAGCCCGAATCAGCGAATCTTTTGGACATGGTTGTTAAAACCGTTAATGAATGCCTAAGTGAAGCACCAAGATTCGGTCTTAAAGCCCCTGATCAAGCTCTTGGATCTTCTCAAGTTATTGAGGCAATTGGCAGGTGCAGTTCTGCTGGCGGTCCTACAGGCAAGCATTGGGTCCTCGATCCTGTTGATGGTACACTGGGATTTTTGCGCGGTAGCCAGTATGCTGTTGCTCTTGCATT
>JAULKM010000008.1:4405111-4415845 GCA_032355605.1 Rubia tinctorum
ATTGTCTGATGTACAGACAGGAGGAAGACCTACATGTCTGATTTCCGACCAAGCTGCTTCTGCGGCAGAATGACCTGACATGAGTGGGAATCATTTGTGTCGGGAATGGGATGACTCATTATGCATATAGCGCGCGCAACCTTTCCGACCTTATTTACCTGTCATTTGCATTGATTTCAGAATAAAATCCAAGCTATGAAAATGATTCAGCCACGTTATGGTATAACTTCATAAGGCTATTAGCGAAATAACTCTAGAATCATAGAATGCTTACCTTTTCAGGTAGGTAGGATGGATCACAAACAACTTTCTTGCACTTGGCAGTTTCTCCTTCAGATGTCACTCCAATAGCCTTCCCATCTGAATCAAACTCCACCTATGATGACATTATGTACACGAAAAGCACTTGTTCATCAAGATTAATGCAATAATAGTGGTTTAACTTTGACAGTAAAAACTTTAACAGCAAAAAGAGGTTTTCTGAAGACAAGTGAGAAAAAGTTACCTTACACTGGGGTTTGTTAAGCATGTACACCCCACCATAAACAGCACTTAGACGAGCGAATGCCTGCATAATATCATGATAAGTATGACAAACTAAAGCGGAACAAAGATGGCAATCGATATGTAATTATCACGTCAAACCTGAGGCAGTTCTCCTAGTCCATACATCGGATAGATGTAAGGAGATCCAGCTTGAAAGCGCGCCAAAGACTCAGCATATAGCTTTTGCAAGAAGAACGAGGATGTGTTATTAATAAGGAAAAAAGCATAAACTCATTGGACAATAGCTATAGACCTTAAAAGCCTCACCTTGACTCTCTTGACAAAGTTTAAGGCAGGCTGCTCGAGATAATTATCATCAATCTGAAGTGCTAGAGCATGGCCAATAAAATCAATTGTATCGTCTTCAAGTTCATACTTTCTGCATTCATCCATACAGGAATAAAAAAACAATAGATATGCATAAGCATATAACAGCTAGAATGAGACTTACGCGATAAGTTGTTTAGCAGTGATCTGGCACAAATCCATTCCCTGATGAGTTTTAGGATTTGCCTCTTCGAATTCTTGGACAAATATGAAGAATTTTCGCAAGCGACGTTTCTCAAAGAGTCCCATCAGCGAAGATGTTAGTGCTTCCACATCGGTTGCAGGTACTTTGTAAATCTACCATTAACATTGGACAGATGAAAAATTGTCCTTGTTTAGAATAGAATAAGTGTATAAATAGAAACAAGAAGTAACATACCTTCCCTTTGTTGTACACAAAGCTGCCATCTACAGCCTTGAAGTTTAGATACTTGGTGACATTAGTATGGATGAGTACGCGAACAAGAGCTCCATTCGCCATCATGAACTATCGAAAAGAACAACAAAAGTAAACTATCATCAGTCATATGTAACCATAACATACTCAATGAAAACTCAAAACATTTCCTCACTTCCCACAAAACAAAGAAATCGCGGATATCATTAAACAAAACCCCGAAACAATCTCCACATATCAAAAGTAGTACCTTGGGAATCATGTCCACATTGTACTCTTTGCTCGAGCCCAACTGTTCCGGAGGCTGACCATCTCCCCTAAATCGCTTCCAGAGCTACAGAAACAACAGCTATTTATCCTCAGGCATATGTTACACTCCCTCAGTTCCAAATAAAAAAATTTGTTTCTCCAATAGCCATTTTTAATTTTATACTTGTTAACGCAATGTGATTTTTGCACGGTGCTCTGATACCACATTAGAGTCATAAATTTCCATCACCAATATGGGACTCTAACACTATGTTATAATCTAATAATGAACACAAAACATTAATTCGATCGATATGTCAAACTATCAATTAGATATCTACATAAGTACATATGCAGTCAATTTGTATGCACACCTGATTTAAACTAAGAGAGCTCGAAGCTCCTCCGTAGTAATCGTTTTTGTCCATGTGTAGAACCTGTATGAAATGATAGATTTCAACAGTCGGGACAAGATTCAATTTCAACAGCGATAAAACACGGAAACCAAAATAAAAGGAAGATGTGATCGTACTTTGAGTCCATCGACAGAAAGGAGGCCGCTGAGAATGCATTCCTTGAGGCCGGTGCCGAGGACGATCACATCGTATTCTTCATCCATGTTATTCGATTAGCTGCTGAATTAACGTTGGTGATGATGGATGTTAGAATGTTGTTGAAGAATGGATGCGGAGAACATTGGAGGTGAAATGTTGGAGAGAATGGATGGAGAAAAAGAGAGAGTGAGAGCGCCGGAGTGTTCGTCGAGCTCCTACGATTGACCGGCTTTTTAGCGGGAGCCTAACCGCTGTTTTCTCGTACGTGTTAGCTCGTCAAAACGCAGAGTACAGTGAATGGCCAATTAGTAACTGGCTATAATTATAATTAATAGTAATAATAGATACAAGTATTTAGTAAATACAAACTATAATACATAGAATTACAAGATCTTGTACGGTGAACTGTTTTTTTCCCAACAAACTATCTCGATGTTCACTTTGATTAGTATGGGAAAAGGAGGATCACTTTTGACTATCAAACTTTTCAAAAAAAAAAAGAGTAGAGTCATTTTGTCACCTCAATCCGTCAAAGCTTATATCAATCTCGTCACATGCCATCTTCATGAACGGGTGGATGAAGTGGAACGACTGGAAAAAAATCAATAGCGGGCAAGCCATGCAGATGGCACGTGATGAAAAGACAAGTTTGCCCCTTACCTTGCCATGTACATGGCACGTGATGAGATACAGATGAGTTACGATGTATTGACGTATCAAAATGGGAGTCAACTCTTCTATTTTGAAAGTTCGATAGGTGAAAAGTGATTGGAAAAAATTTGGTGACCAAAATGAAACGATTGATATATAGGTTGGTAACCACATAAATCATTTGCCCTATTTTACATGATCATATTCCAATGTAGTAATTGAATTTTATGAAAAATGAGTTGAATAAAAGATGTGTGATTATGGATGGGGTACTTTTCATCTTTTTGGGTAAATTACAGATGCTTCCCCCGCATTTTGGTTGCACAAGTAATTCATCCTCAAATTTCTTGAAATTTTACAATTGACAATTTAACTGGGTTTTACAATAGTTAGGTAGGTCCAAATATTTTCACATCATCTCTATTATACAGATCAGTGGATATAAAGTAAGATTGAAAACTATTTGAACCATGGATTTTATTTTCAGGTGTTCCTTTGTACACTTCAATTGTTCTTTTCTTCTTCATTTTTCAATCTCACCCCAAAACCTTCTCCTTGATGAGATTCAGACCCACACTAATTAAATAGTGTCGCCAAACTTCACCCGTTAGAACAACATATGACGCCCTAAGAACTATTATAACAGTACAAAATAATTTAGAAATAACCTTAAAACACAGAATAGAAAAAAGACATCATACACGTATGTAATCAACCTCAACTGGAAGATAAATTAAAGACAGTTCGGTAGGCGCAATACGAATCAGATACCATATGTACTTCAAACAAACTAGCGGAACAAGAAAGATCCCTAAATATTATTGATACTATATCTCTATCCCTATTTCCTCATCGTCAGGTATTCAAAGGGGAAGTGGTAACCTGCCAAAATCCGGAGAACAAGAACTTATTACTCCTTCATACAAAATTACAGCAGATGAACTTCACAAGGTCAATATGCAACCAAAATCATACTAATTTCGGCTGATTTGAGCTGAACGGAAAATGACGAAGTGAATAGTAGTCTAAAATTAAGTTATGTTCCATCAAACCAAAAATAACTGAACTGAACTGCAGCTAAATTGAAAAAACATGGCCTAAATAGTAATAATCCACTACACAGGAACAAGAAAACACACGTATCAACTGCATTCCTCTCTAATACAGAATTTAGTTAACTTCTTGTCCTTAATCTCAGGTACCAGCACTATTCCAGACAACAAACAAAAAAAACTTCACTCCTAATATCAGAACAATAGTAAATGTAGAAGCAAAGAAGTATTCCCCCTACTCCAAAGTTTTCGGCGCCAAACTTTCTCCACGGTTCACAAGAAACATGTTTGGCCATTACGTATGACTAAATATTATAAAAAGTTCAGCACGCGTACTTGCCCGAGCGTGAGGAATGTGTCGGAACTGCTGATCAGGCCCTGTGATGTGCTATTGTTACTACTTCCGGCTAATTGGTTGATCTGCTGCTCAGTGACCGTCAACTCTATTGATGAATTTCCATTCCCTTCCTCCGGAGGCATTACAGGATCAGGCGCCTCCATACTCGCTAACTGCTGCATCAGAAAACTAGTTAAACCGGCCTTGTCCAGGTTGTCCTATCACTAGCAGTAGACGAAAAAACTCGATCTCAAACTTTAAGCATCAACCGTGGGTAAAACATTAATCAGAACTACCAAACATGAGAAATCAGGCACAATAAAGATCTGCTCCACAATACCAAACTAATCAAACTAGCAAACACAGCAAATGAAGCACGGAAAATAACTGCGCATGCCATTGCAAAATAAAGCCCTCCAACAAAGCAAAACCGCATGTCAAGTACGTACGTTTTGTTTCAATCTTGCGTTTTCTTCCTTGAGTTGCGCTTCCTGCAACGATTCATTTTTGCAATATCAGAAAATGTTGTTAGCATGAGTAACAAGATATATTAAGCATCGATCACTGCAAATTTCCAGGAATAACATCAGACGAACTCTCTTTCTTGAACAAGTGCTCTCTATAGTCATCAAAACACACATCAACAGAGAAGTTGACCTACTATTTCACTCTCTGTTTGAAAAATAAACACACACAATTGGCCATAAGGTTCGAAATAGGCATATATGTATGAACTTTCAAACAAGTGCAATCATCAAGCATTCACTCGTCTTGTAGAGCAGGCACATACCAAAAACATACTGTATAATCTACTCCCTCCGTCCTAGAATAAATGGCACCTGTACTTTTTCACGGTTTTCAATGATCATGTTTGACCAACTATATCTTTGACTACACACAACAATTTTGTATTAAAATTTGATATTTAGAAAATAGATGTTAACACGAATCTAACAATATCATATTTTTATTTTATATATATTAATATATAATTAGGGTCTAAATTTGCCAAATTTAACCCTAATTATATATTAATTTCGGGACAGAGAGAGTATATAAGTTCATAAATACATACAATAGTGCATCAAAATAGCAACAATGCGTGAAAATCATCACTCAATTGGTTAGTTTCATACTAAAAAACTACAAGACCATCATAATCATCCACAAGATGATGACTATCATTAGTAAGCACTAATTTAAGTCAACTCCATCTTTCCTATCTTCTTGAAAATCTTGTTAGTTTCTTTTTGGCCCGGTTCTCATGAGCTAATTTCTTATTAAAGTGAACCGATCGAACTGAAATAAATTGATGATAGACCAAAAATAAGCTAAACAGTATTGAATCAGTATTTTACTAAATTGCACTGAAAAACACATATAGAGAGGGAACGGGGCCTTCATCTTCATTATTTGTATTACTTTAAAATGATGTAGCACCAAGCATACAGCTGATTATTCCTTAAACAGCACATTATTAAGGGTTAAAATGCGTATAAAATATGCATAAGTGTTCTTTGTCATTAAAAACAATAGAAAATGTTGAATTTATTATTAATACTCATGTTTATTTTAAATTTTGGAATAAAGTGTCAAACACTTTTATATCAAAATAAAACACCTCTTCCCATTGATAAATTATGAGTGTGTTTAGCCGGACTTATAAATTGCTTTTCTTATAACCTAATCATTTTTAATTGTTTGGTAAAGTGTTAAAAAATATCTTATTCTAAAAGTAAAAGTTAATTTTAAGGGAAAAGCAAAAGGTTGTCTCTCATTGCTTTTAAAATAAGCAAATTTTGTTTATAAGTATAGTTCCACCAAACACATTCTATGTACTCTCTACATTTAGTTTAACGGAGTTGTGCTTATAAGCAAACTGGCTTAATCTAAAAGCAAATGGAACTCGCTTATGTTTTTCCCGAAAATTAATTTTTGCTTTTAAGACAAATTGTTTTCTATCACTTTACCAAACAGTTGAAAGTGTTTAGTATATAAGCAAAACAATTTATAATCTCTGTCGAACACCCTCAAAAATGCCTACGTATCTTTTTAGCCCGTCTCAACAAAAATTACTCAATAGAATTATTTTCGAATTTAGTAAATTTTTATTTTTGTCTTTATTACATTTTAATCTCTCTCATACTCATTTTTCATTCACTTACATTATTTTTTCTTATTTTATTCACTTTTCACTCTCGTTTTTACTTTTTCCGGATCACTAACATTATTTTACAATATGTGATTCACTTTCTGAAATTCACACAATGCAACTAAGCATTTTTAGTTGCATTTTTTAATACAACATCTACCTTTGCACTTAAACTGATTCATCTAGCAATCACATATTCTACTCCTTCCGTCTTAACAATTGCACGCTTTTTCATATTGATTTCTTCCACCATAACAAACACACTTAGAACATTACTTAACAAAACAAACTTTATTTCCACTTTTCATCATCTCGTACTTCCTCTCTTTTTTCTTATAAGTTTGAAATGCTAGATTTGGGTGTTGTATTTTCTATAAGTTGAAATGTGTGAAAGTAATTGAATTTAAAGAATAAAAAGGTTTAATGAATGAGCAAGAATGATTCATTTTACAAATATGATAATTGATATTAAAAAATACTAAAATATAATGTTAGATTTAAGAGGACACAGAGAGTACTTTTCTCTACTACGAACTAGAGTTGAAGTAACATTTGTTACTCGATTGAGTTTGGGTAAAATGAGTATTGGGCTAAATGGGTAATGAATAAAATGAATAACTAAAAAATATGGGTCCAATGGGTTGGATTTGCGGGTATAACAGGTTTACTCAAGTTGTTGAACTAATAACTCACGGGTAAATGCTGGAAGTTGTTTTTTCTTGCAATTATCTAACTCGGTCTAGCAAGATGTAGGAAGAGAGAAAATTTAATATGCACAGCAATAGTTAAATTTTAACTGAAAAGACATACTATTCACTTTTGGTTCTCCTCTCTTAATGCAAAGATGAAGTAAAATTTTATCCTTTCCACTTTTAGTTCGGTGGCAGGCAACACCATTAGAGCTGAACATATTTCTGAAGCTCAATGCACAGCATATTGTAATTGTTCTAACATTCTCCCGCTGTAAAATTTTGAATTGGCAACTGGGCAAAATAGGTTAAAAAAGCCGTTCCTCAAATGCATATATGGGTTGAAACCTACGGATTTACTCATTTTCAATCCGTGAGTGAAATGATATTATTCCTGCGGGTTTAACTCGGCCCATTGTTTAACCCGTTATAAAATGGGTCATACAAATATTTTTTAATTACCCAACACATATTCGATCCGTCTGCCGATTTGGCACCCCTACTTTTGAAGTGTTACAGTAGACTTAGCAGTGTTCATTCGAGTCACATATATGTTTCGAATTCTGTTTGTTATAACCACAAATAGGCGGGCATTACAGTAGTGTTCATTCCACTGAGCTTCATTTCTTGATAAATCCCCCCCGGAAATTTTTAAGAATCCATTTAGTTGTACTTTTTCGGATCTCTTAAAATAAAGTATATATAGAAGTTAGGGGTGGCAAATGGGAGGACGGGACAAATACGGGTTGGATAAAATGGGTAATTAAAAAATATGGGTATGATCCATTTTGACCCATTTTATGATGGGTAAAAAAATGGGTTGTGTCAAAACGGGTCGAGTTGAAACCCGCTCAACCCGCGGATTGAAAGTCATTCAACTCACGGGTCAAAAATGAGTAAACCCACGAGTTTCAACCCATATATAAACCCATATGGATTTATATATCAACTCATATGGGTAAAACCCGCGGGTTTTAACCAATATATCGACCCATATGGGTTTATATATCAACACATATGGGTAAACTCGCGGGTTTCAACCCATATATTCACCCATATGGGTTATATACCAACCCATATGGGTAAACCCGCAGATTTTAACTCATATGGGTAAACCCACGGTCAACCCACAAAACTAACCCGTTCAACCCATATTTTTCAACTACCCATCTGACTCATTGCCCATTTTACCCATACCCATACGAGTTTAAAATTAGATAACCCGCTTGACCCGCGAGTTATTGGTCTATTTTGCCACCCTAATAAAAGTACAATACAAGCATGCATAATAATTACTTATTTGGTTCTGTGTAAATATTCGATTTTCTTTTTCCATTGAAAGTATAACCTTGTAACATTTGTAATTGAGAAACTGCTAAGCTCTTTCTAAACCATCTAACATTACGTATCTAATTCTCCACTAGACTGCTATCACATACTATTCTTTTTATAATATATATAAAGATAATAAGAGTATACTGCATTAACTTAATGGATATAATCAAAGTTTTCATAGCTAATTTTTGGAATATAATTTCTTTTATCTAAAATAGGAAAATAAAATTTTCTATAATTACATGGAACGGGAATGATCAACAGTGTGCTAGGTACATGCTTGCATTTTATACATGTGCAACAGCGAAATCAATTAACAGCACACAGAGAGCCAAACACAAGTATGATTAACCTTTTTCTTATGCAATCCAATTTCTTTCATAAACATATCCCCCTGAAATCCACAGCAAAAATCAAGTTAGATATATAAAAAGTAGATACTCAATCTTATATAATTAAAATAGGCATGGAAAATGAAAGAAAAGTATAGAGAATAATAAGGTATAACTAACCTTGGTCCTTGCCAAGCGACTTAAAGCAGACTCAACCGATTTCTCAAGTTTCACCAACTCCTCCAACTCAAGTTCTTCCAGCTCTTCTCCTTTCAGATGCCTATAGTCAAGGAAAATTTACGTGGTTATGAATAATTATACACATGACATAAATATATAGTATTTGGTTTTATAAATGATTTGAATTAAATTGAACCATCATTAATTCAATTTGGAGTGAGTATATATAATGAAAAATGCCTTATAATTTGCATGAATTCCTATTTGTCTTACCTCAGCTCCAAAGTTTTGTCGTGCATTTCTTTGAGAAGCATGGCTTTGTTATGATGCTCCCTCTTCTTTACAAAGGAAAAGGGAGGCATGGAAATGTTTTCAAAATCAGACACAGAACAAGAACACTAACATATCAGGTACTCTAAAAGGACAACAAATGTATACAAGGTGTGTTTAACTTATACACTAAGCAGTTTTTAGTATTCGATAAACAGTTTTAAAAAGTATTTATTTTAAAAGTAGGAGACATATTTGCAACAAACGTACGCAGAAGCTAATCTTTCTCAGCTTTTAAAATAAGTCAGATTTGCTTATAAGTACAGTTCTACCAAATACACATATATAGTGTCATATTCAACTTCCTAATACTTTTAGGAGTATTATACTAGATGATGTTGCATAATATCTCTCCAAGGTTTAAATAAAATTTTAAAGTTATTGCAATATTTGATGCAGCGGCATCTTAGGGTTAGGATTAGTGTCATTTTCGAGTTCCTATAAACTAGGGTTTTCTTTCCTTAATTTTAATTTCCTTATTCTAGTTGGTTTTGGTCAGGTCTATTTTAGTTAGGTTAGGTTAGGATTACTCCTCCTATTCCGATTATAATTAGGATTGAGAGTTCTATTTATAGTATATGTTTTAGCTTTGTAAAACAAAGATATTCTTCTCTTCCCTTGAATCGATTTGATTAAATTCATCGTATCAAGAAGCAGGTCTCTAGAGATTCGTTTGAATCCTAGATTGAGCTGAAGCATCGTTTGTACACTGCGCCAATATTTTATTAAGTGTTGAAAGATATCACACATCGATTTCTTACAAAGATAATGACTTACATATAAGGTTTTGGGTCACCTACACTTAGTGTCAATTGGTTTAAGATGGAAACCAAAGATACCTCTAAATTTAACAATAAGTAACATTATATAAGTGATACTTGATCTATATATATACACATACATGGACAGCAGACTGCTTCTAAAGCGTGCTTAATTTGTACTTCCACTACTAATTTATTTGTTGTATGATTTTTTGAGTTTAATTTGTTAATTTTTATCATAAAATTATATATTATGGAAAATATTGTTATAGTTTTGCTAACTTGTATTTTGACTAAATAATGTTCTCATAAATTATAATTAATTAATAATTATTTTGGAGGCAGTGTTGAAACGATTATAACTAAAAATTTTGTCAATATCAGTATTAACATTTCATACATACCGGACGAAATGGCTGCTTTTCTTGCTTGTTAAAATCTTCTGAACATCGCTCGTGCCTCTTGATCAGTTGCATCATGCTGCAGATATAAAAAAGGCAAAGTTAACACAGCATCATTATTATCTTCCATAATTTTATATGAGAAAAGTGCAGATATAACCCTACATAATTGAAAAAAGTGCACATATAACCTTGTTATTTTTAAAAGTGTAAATATAACTCTACATGGTTAGATAAAGTGCAAAAATAACCTTTTCAGACAGTTGGACGCCGGATTATGTTGAAAAGACAAACTTAACCATGCCGATTTATGTTTAAAAAACTGAAAAACTCCCAATTAGATAATGATCATATTGTCCCCATATTAAACCCTAGTTTTAATAGAAAATCCAACTCTTTGGGGACGGCGAGGACAAGGGGGAGAAGGGGATGGCAGGGGAC
>JAULKM010000008.1:4448057-4458320 GCA_032355605.1 Rubia tinctorum
CCCAAGGTTCCAACTCTCCCAAAGCCTGAAACCCCGAAATTACCAAAGCCTGAATTGCCTAAACCAGAGATTCCCACTTTGCCAAAGCCTGAACTGCCAAAACCCAAGGTTCCAACTCTCCCAAAGCCTGAAACCCCGAAATTACCAAAGCCTGAATTGCCTAAACCAGAGATTCCCACTTTGCCAAAGCCTGAACTGCCAAAACCCAAGGTTCCAACTCTCCCAAAGCCTGAAACCCCGAAATTACCAAAGCCTGAATTGCCTAAACCAGAGATTCCCACTTTGCCAAAGCCTGAACTGCCAAAACCCAAGGTTCCAACTCTCCCAAAGCCTGAAACCCCGAAATTACCAAAGCCTGAATTGCCTAAACCAGAGATTCCCACATTGCCAAAGCCTAAGCTGCCAACTCTGCCGAAGCCTGAGATTCCGACGATTCCCAAGCCCGCGGTTCCTGAAGTTCCCAAGCCATGAACATTGTTTGTCTCGGCCGCGCCACGCTTTATTCCAGAAGTCTATGCAGTCTAGCTAGACCATATTTGTTTTGTATTCGATTTGAGCATTTATTTTTCAGGGTTGTTGATATATCATATGTAGTGTTTTGTGTCTGAGTCATACTTTCTTGTTTCTACACATCCATACGTAATTCATTTGCTGTTTCAGTGATTAATATTACATTTTTTATTTTATCAGTATCAGATGATTGGTTCCAACTTCACTATTTGGCCTAATGATCACACTCAGAACAAAGAAATCGTTGACAATAAACTAACTTCTTAAAGAAACTGGTTCCACTGACGAAAAATAACTGAAAAGAGAGAATGATTAAATTGAAGATTTTTTTACCACGACTGTTAGAATAAATCAGTAATCTGAATGATGAGCGAGCAGGCACACGTCTTCAACCAAATCAGTACACACAAAGACAAACAATTCAAAGCTGCTTTCTTGTTCATGACTTGTTCGAATTTGCATCAATTTCATGACCAAAATGAGGCTTAGAAAGTAGAGTTTTAATAATAGAAAAAATTATGGTGGGAAGATTTAGATGTAAAAATTTAGTCTTTTGGTTATACTTTGATACGATGCATTGATTTGGAGGCTGTTTGTGACTAAAAACAAGTTTTAACAGTTTTATGGAAATTTCAGTTTTATTTGTTCCTAAAACCATCCTACAATACTAGCTCATTAAGTGTATTTTTCTTGATAAGCAGCGTTTGTAAAGTCACGTGGACTTCATTGATTATCGAGTTGGCAAATTTGTGAACTAATGTTGAAAAAGAAAAACGTTCCATGTTGGAACATACAGAAAGAATTAGGATTTGATTATTAGAATATTGCGTAATATTGAAGTTATGGAAATATGGAGATTATGCAATATTGATTCAGACGTGTATGAAGCATAATAGATTTATGAAAAATCCCTATAATTATGGAATTGAATTTATGGAATATTATGAGATATTTGATATAAGGAAAATCCCTTTATTTAAGAGATTTGGATATGCTTCAGAAGCAGATAAGGGTTAGGAATATTATGGAGTATTCCGATCTGCTCAAGGGACTACATATTGATGGACATCACAGTTGCAACTCTAACGATTTTAATTGAAAAAATCTGCACTTCAGATTTACGTTCAACCGAGAGATTTGCAAGAGCCAGTTTTCATATGTTCCAACATACATGACCTATTGTTCATTAGTTCAGAGTCGTATACCTTAATTCCTCGGGAGGATGAGATCCAGCGTCGATGAGTTTCGAGGTCAGAGGAAGTCTAATCAAGGCGGATCGGTAGCAAGGGGACTTTGCAAAATCCACACCTTAATAATTAGAAGATAAGTATAATTGTATGATTATACTGTATCTTTCTGATTAGTGGATTATTCTGAACTGGGCCAGGCCCCGCAGATGTAGGTGGATTTCACCGAATTGCGTAACCAAGTAGTGTGTCTCGTTCGTTATTTACTTTACATACTTGGTTAGATACGCTATGTTGGAACATATTCTAATAGTTAAGCTAAAACGGTAAAACCAAAATGTCATTTGGTATCAGAGCTTGCTCACTTACGTTTTACCTTAGTTGTGTCAAGGAATGTGTGATCCGGTTTTACCATGGCGACAAAGGAAGGAGCTTCTGTGTCTCAGACACCACTGTCAGAAGGAACAAACTACAACTACTGGAAGGCACGTGTGAGAGTATTTTTAAATTCACTGCATGAACTTGCATGTCATTTTGTTGAAACCGAGTGGAATTCCCAAATTGAAGATGAAGAATCTAGCTCGAAGAAGAAAGAGAGAGAGTCAAGTTCAAGGAAATAAATGCTCAAGGATACATCATCTTGGTCCCCAGATGAATTGAAGGCTTCATTGGCTAATTCCAAAGCGATGAATGCTATCTTCACAGCAGTGGATAAAAATCAGTTTAGACTCATCTCTACATATCATCAGGCTAAGAAATCATGTGATATTTTGCAGTCTGTACATGAAGGAACCAGTCGTGTACGTGAATCCAAACTACATATGTTGGCTACAAAGTTCGAAGAGCTGAAAATGGAGGAAGATGATACGATTGCCACATTCAATGGAAAACTTGGGGACATCTCTAATATATCTTATCAACTTGGGAAAGTCTACAAGGAATCTAACCCGATGAAGAAGACCTTGAGATCACTGCCCAAGAGATTTGCAATGAAGGTTGCAACAATAGAAGAAGCTAGAGATGTATCCACAATGTCCTTTACACAAAAAATGGTGGGCATAAGCTGTCAATATAGCTTGTTATACTATAAATCGTGTGTATCTCCATCCTTTTACAAGCAAAACATCTTACGAGATTAGGAAGGGCAGGAAGCCAAGTGTATCTCACTTTCATATGTTTGGAAGCAAGTGTTATATTCTCATAGATAGAGATCCGTTGGCTAAGTTTGATAATCGTAGTGATGGAATATTTCTGGGGTATTCTATGAACAACAGAGCTTATCGTGTTTACAATATGCAAACATACTCTCTCATGGAGTCTATAAATGTAGTTGTGGATGATTCTGATAACAAACAAGGTTCGGATGGAAAGGAAGATGAACCAGATGCGGAGCATGTTCCAACACAAGAGATGTCACCTGAGCAAGCGGACTAAGAGATGTCACCTGAGCAGGCGGACTATGTTGGAACATCTGACCAGCCGAAACCTGATGACGAAGAGTATATTGGAACATCCTCCCCACACCAAGTTCGAATGTTCCAACATAGGAGGTACCAGAATCTATCACAAGAAGAACCCGATCGATTCCTAGAGTTAACTACAAAGAATTAGCAGATCCACAATATTTCATCTCATTGATTGATCCAAAAAACTACAAGGAAGCACTACTAGATGAATATTGGATTGAGGCAATGCAAGAAGAGCTCGAGCAGTTTGAACACAATGATGTATGGTATCTCACTCCTCGTCCGACAGGGGTAAATGTTATTGGAACAAAGTGTATCTTCAAGAACAAGTCAGATGCAGATGGATAGATTACTCATAATAAAGCGATATTGGTGGTGCAAGGATATACTCAGGTTGACGGAGTAGATTTTGATGAAACATTTGCACCAGTTGCCAGGTTAAAATATATTCGCATCTTATTTTCTATTGCTTGTACTATGAACTTCACTTTATATCAGATGGATGTGAAGAGTGCCTTTTTGAATGGAGTGGTGAACGAGGAGGTGTATGTGGAACAACCCAAAGGGTTTGAAGATCCTCATTACCCACATCATGTTTATAGACTTAAGAAGGCATTTTATGGTCTGAAGCAAGCACCAAGGGCATGGTATGAGCGACTGAAAAACTTTCTACTTAAGAAAGGCTATCGTCGAGGGGGAGTAGATCGCACTTTATTTTTTCTTACTAAGTCCACACATTTTTTGATTGCTCAAATCTATGTGGATGATATTGTGTTCGATTCTACTTCATCATCTATGGTACAAGATTTCATATCACTTGTGCAAGCCGAGTTTGAGATGAGTATGGTTGGAGAACTCACTTATTTTTAGGACTACATGTTAAGCAAGAGAAGAATGAGTTATTCATAAATCAAAGTAAGTATGTCTTGAATCTGGTGAAGAGGTTCAGAGTCAGTAGTGCCCGATCTATTCGAACTCCGATAGCAACCACATGATAATTGATGAAGGATGAGAAATGTGTCTCAGTTGATCAGAAATTATACAGAAACATGATTGGGAGTCTCTTGTATCTTACTGCTAGCCGACCCGATATATGTTTCAGCGTAGGCGTTTGTGCAAGATTTCAGGCTGATCCTAAGGAATCTCATTTGACTGTAGTAAAGAGAGTTATTTGATATGTGAGTGAGACTTCTGATTATGGAATTTGGTATTCTAAGAATCAAGACTCAAGTCTTATCGGCTATAGTGATTCTGATTGGACTGGTAATGCAAATGATCGAAAAAATACCACTGGAGGTTGTTTCTTTATTGGCACAAATTTGGTCTCTTGGTATAGTAAGAATCAAAATTCAATATCTTTATCATCTGCTGAAGCTGAGTATCTTGCTGCTGGAAGTTGTTGTGCACAATTACTATGGATTAAACAAATGCTGAATGACTATGGAATTCAACAAGGGCCTCTGAAGATTTTGCGTGACAACAAAAGTGCAATTGATATATCCAAAAATCATGTTCAACACTCAAGAACAAAGCATATAGATATCAAACATCATTTTATTAGAGATTTTATTGAAAGAAAGGAAGTTGTGGTGGCCTATGTTCCAGTATGTGAGCAGTATGCAGATATATTCACTAAACTGTTGGGCGCTTCAACCTTTGGATTTTTCAGACAACACCTTGGTGTGTGTCGGATATGATGTATTTTCATCTGAAATTCCTCTGTATAGTATGTATATTTGTGATTGATTTAGTTTTTTTTTGTTTCAAAAAATTCATAAAAACAAAAAAATAGAAAGACAAAATTAAGAAGGATAGAATTAGAAGTTGGGAAGTACATTGGAAGGTCAAAGAAGTGTGATATGATTTGACAAGAGAGAAAATGTCATAATTGTCTTGGAAAGGCAAAAAGGAGACACGACAAGAGAGGTAAAAAGGGAAGGAGTTAATTTTTGTTCAAATTCTTTCAATCTCTCCACATTCCCTATTTTTCGTCATTACACCCTTCTTCTTCTCTACCAAACTTTCATAATTTTGAAAGTTATCCTTGCCGAGTTTGAGTTATCCGAGAACTCTTTTGCCAAACCAAAAATTTCTTGCTGAGATATACCTTCAATGGCCAGAAATAAGAAGTTGATCCTACTCACCTCCGGCAAGCCCGAGGAGAATGCACCTAGAAAGGAAAAAATCCAAATATCAAAAGGTAACTGCTTCTAAATCTACTCAAGTTATTTGGAAGGGAAGGAAGTTTGATTCGATAGATGAGTTTTCTAAGTGGGTGCAAGCAAACCGTGTACCCATTGATATGAGGAATTTAGAAAACCTTAAGGTGGAATTTTTGGAGGTTAGCATGGAAGAATTGTTCTCGGGTGACATAAGAGAATTATTTGATATTGAACATTTTGAAGTTAAGCTGCTGAGAGGTGAATATAGAGCATAGAGGGAAGGACATGTTTCATGTTTACACTTATATTCCCAGTAGGAGTTATGAGAAAATTGAAGAAATCAGTGAAGAAGAAGCTGAGGTTTTGGAGGTCATAAGATCCACAGATCAAATGAAGGTTGCTCTGTTTGATGCTAAGGCCGCTAACAGGAATAAGGAGCTCAGGGATTTAGAGCCCCCTGTAATTACTATGTTCGATAGTGAAGAAAAGGAAGCTAAGTATGTTCCAGCATACCAGTAGGAAGACGCCATGGAGGTTGATGATGCAGAATTAGGGCGTACTGGTGATGATTTGGGAGATCAAGACTGTCAGATGAATGATGTTGATGGAAGGTCTGCTTGTGATGAAGGGGAGGCGTACGGGATTGAGAAGGGAGGGAGAGATGACCCCACAAAGGAAGCTGCTGAGACAGAGTACTATGTTCCAACACAGGGAGATGACTATGCTGGAACACATGAGTAGCAGCAGGAAGAATATGTTCCAACACAAGAACCTAATTTTACCTATTCCAATGACGAGGTACTTGATGAATTCATCCATAACAGGGTGAGGAAGGCTAAAAGGAAGGAGACAGAAGCTAAGTCATCCCATCCAGCCAAGAAAAGCAAGATGGCAGGACCCTCTCCCAAGAAGAAGAAAACCACACTTCCACCGCCTCCTGTAAGTGATGATCTCTCAGATATTTTCTATGATGCTGATTGTGAGGAATTGGGAGAAGTATTTTCTCAAAGAAAAATTATTCCTGAGAGGCCAGTAGACTTGGTGGCCTACAGACCGAGTGGTTTTTCCGATTTTCTGGAACTGATTGGCATGAAGAAGGATGCCTTTGTGTTTTTAGACTAAAACAAACAGATAGTTTGTGAGGTGTATTCAAATCTGATGGCTGGAAATTTAGAGAAGGACTCACTCTAGTGTGATCGAGTTTATGTTAAAGGAAAGATTGTGAATTTCTCTGCCGAGAAAATTAACAGGTTGATGGGGCTGAAAACACCTGACTTTGAAGGAATTTTTTCTGAGTTGGAGGTCACAAATGATCAGATTTTGGTAGAAATATCTGGAGGAGTTAAAACAGAGTAGCCTGCAACTGGGTATTCTCAAGCATCTTGTCTAACATCCAGATTTTTTTGGACTTTACCAGGTTGCAGTAAACAGTTGGATGCCATCAACCAACACTACAGCTTTGACTCGGGAAATGGCAAGGTTGTTGTACTGTGTTGGAACACAGAAACCTGTTAATCTTGGATTACTTATTCAACAAAGCATTGTGAGGCAGACTATCTCTCCAGAGGCCAAGCATGCACTGGTTTATCCTTGTATCATCTTTGCCTTGGTTAGAAGTGAGAGAGTTAAGACCAATCCAAAAGACGAGATAGTGTAAACTGAGCCTCTAAAGCCGAACAAGAAGACTTTTGGTTTGAGACAGGTGAAGGATTTTCCTTGGAAACCTAAGACTGCAGCCTCTACTTCTGCTGGAGATGAGAAAGAAGCCAAAGTGATGGCTATGAATGCAAGGCTGAGAGCCATTAATATTCAGATTGCTGCACTTGAAGTTGAAAAGGCCAGAATAGAAGGGTAGAAGGCACAACAGGAAGCAAAAAATGTTACTCCTGAGCAGAATTGAAGTCTGAAAGACTATGTTCCAACATAGTTAATGTTGATTTCAGGGGGAGCAGATTTTGTTTTTTTACTTTGGCACATTAATGGCCCCAGGGAGAGAATATTTTGGAGTTCTTTTGTGTGGTGATCTAATCTGAATCTTTGGATTTCTGATATTATTTATTCAGATTTGGTGTATGTTCAAATATAGGGGATTTCTGGTATTCTTATGTTTTTGAAAGTTGGAAGTTTTTATTGTGGTCCTTTGGTCCAAAATAGTTGGGTCCACAAAATGCCAAAGGAGGAGATTGTAAAGTCACGTGGACTTAATTGATTATCGAGTTGGCAAATTTGTGAACTAATGCTGAAATAGAAAAACTTTCCATGTTGGAATATACGGAAGGAATCGGGATTTGATTGTTAGAATATTGCTTAATATTAAAGTTATGGAAATTTAGAAATTATGGAATATTGATTTAGACGTGTATGAAGCATAATGGATTTATGGAAAATCCATATAATTATGAAATTAGATTTATGGAATATTATGAGATATTTGATATAAGGAAAATCCCTTTATTTAAGGGATTTGGATATGTTTCAGAATCAGATAAGGAATATGAATATTATGGAGATAATTATGGAGTATTTCGATCTGCTCAAGGGACTATATATTGATGGACATCAGGGCTGCAACTCTAACAATTTTCATTGAGAAAAATATGCACTTCAGATTTACGTTCGACCGAGAGATTTGCAAGAGCCAGTTTTCAAATGTTCCTACATACGTGACCTGTTGTTCAGTAGTTCAGAGTCGTATACTTTAATTCCTCAGGAGGAGGAGATCTAGCGTCGACGAGTTTCGAGATCAGAGGGAGTTTGATCAAGGTTGATCGGTAGCAAGGGAAGCTTGCAAAATTCACATGTTAATAATTAGAAGATAAGTATAGTTGTATGGTGTATTTTGTACTGTATCTTTCTAATTAGTGGATTTATTCTGAATTGGGCCAGACCCCGCAGATGTAGGTGGATTTCACCGAACTGCGTAACCAAGTTATATGTCTCGTTCATTATACTTTACATACCTGATTAGATACGCTATGTTGGAACATATGGCTAATAGTTAAGTTAAAACGATAAAACCAAAATTTCAACATTGTTCCTCGTTAAAGTGCTACGGCAAGGGCGGAACTACAAGTCTCTGATGTTCTATGCTATGATAAATTTTTACGGTGTACGTAGACAGAAAGTAGTACAGAGCCAAATAATTGGGAATATGTGTTTACTCACTACGACAAATGTAACACCTTGAACGTGATGCTAATACTAGGTTGGATATATTTTAACACTTTTACAAGTATTACCTTATGTGATGTTGCATTATATCTAACGTAACACTTTTCAAGAGTTTAAATAACAATTTATAAGCTATTATAATATTTTAATAAGAGTTGTTAGAAAAGTGTTACAATAGCTCTAATTTGTAGTAGTTGCTGGATTAACTTTGAACTCTGATATCATATTAAAGTCGTGAGCATCTATACAAAATCAATTGAACCTACGACATGATCTTGTACATTGAGTTATAACTTTATATAATATACACAACCATTGCACTCAAATCGAGCCAGCAAAGTTCATTCTAACAATGAATTTAGGACGAACAAGATAAACCAACACCCATAAATTTGAGTGTCCTTCAAGTCTCGCAATAAAATAAAACCTTCATCTAATTTGTCATTCACTTGTACAAAAAGTAGACTAAATGATCATAAACTATTAAGATACTAGTATGGGGCAACACATGAAACAGAGGATCTTCCATAAAGTCTCTCCAAATTCATATGTATCTTGCACCACTAAACATAAATGATCAGAGGTTGAGCAAACTGGAAATAAATCTTCTCACCAGCTCACCGACTAACTATACCTTCCATTTTTTTCACTCTCAATCTATAAAACCCATATTTTCACCCCTTCAATCCCAATAAAAATCAAAACGTTCAAAAAAACATGAAACCCTTCAACAAATCAACCCTGTTGATCGCCCTCTTGTTCCTGCTCATTGCCATGGCGGTGACCATCAACACGGTCTCAATCCAGGCCGAGGCGCGCCATCTTCTGGACATCAACGCCGTGCCAATCCTGCCGGAAATCCCCGTTACTCTCCCGGCATTGCCGGAGCTGCCTCTGCCGACGGTGACTTTGCCGGCGTTGCAGATTCCTGATTTGTCTTCCATCTTTCCGACATTCCCTGGACTCCCTAAATCTCCATGAACTAATCGGTTTACTAATGTTACAGTGAATTCAAGTGGGGATTGATGTTTGTGTTTATGGTGCATTTAATTTAATCTGGTGTGTGTTTTTAATGTTGTACTATGCAGGATGATTTGTGTCCAGCTATTTTGCATCTATAATTTCATTTCTGTTTTTGATGTTCTGGCTTTCAAGAAGTAATGTGTTGTAGATGTACTGCGTTCTTGTTTGGAATTGACTCAATACATTTGTTTATTTCGGTTTAATTCGACCTTTTTATTTTAAATTTGAGGGACTAATTAAGGAGTTAACACTCATTCCCAGGTTCAATTTCGTTTGGTTTTTAAAATGCACTCTCCGTGTTTTGTCACCATTTTAGGAATAGATTATATCTCTCAATTTCATCTACGTCGGTGGGTATTACCGATGATCTTGTCTCATTATCGGGCATCTCCCTTCGATTGCATTTTGAACATCTTTTTTGAAATGTTCTTGCACCAACTCGAGTGCCGCCCGTCTATAACTCTCACAGCTCAATCGGTGAGAAATTACGTTCTTTGAGACAATGTGATGGAGATGCCAAGACGACTACCACCATAAATTAAAACATTCCACGACTAGATCAAACATTCAAGTGTTATGTTCGGAATCCTCTATGTGACATGGTTGGACCGATGACAAGGTCAAGAACAAAGTTTAGGGCCGCGGCATTGAATGCTTTGATGGATAACTTCATGATGAACAACTCAAGACCAAATCGGCTAGGGCTTGGATTAATTATTCAAACTTGTCGATTAAGTGAAGACG
>JAULKM010000008.1:4500762-4510911 GCA_032355605.1 Rubia tinctorum
TTCTTACTCCGACCTCTTCCGCAGCTTGCTTCAGGTCCGCTCCATGGAGAAAGGGAAAGTCTCGTGCCTCCTCACCGTGAAGCCTGCGATTCTGGTATGTTGGCCTCTTTTCAGCTGAATTCTGATCGTCCCTTTCTGGGTTTTCAGTGTTTTGTTTTGATCATGTTGAAAGTTGTGATTCTTATCCATTGTTGAGGTTCACTGTTTGCAGTGTTTTGTTTTGAACTTGTTGAAAGTTATGATCTTGGTAGAATTGGAATGGGATGGAATTAGATTCTTTGGAATGTGCTGTTTGGGAATTCTTGATCTTTTCCTGCAGATGTGTACCATTTATCCATAGTTGAGGTGCACCGTGTGAAACATTCTCCGGTAGTGGTGTCAATTTGGGTCCACGGGTCAAAATGGGTTCCTTTTACCACTTAGTTATGCAAATGTTCGGCCACAAATGATAGATTGTGTATAACAACTAATGAAACAGTATTAATGTTTGAACATGAACTCTTCTTGGAACGGAGGGAGTATATGAATATGGTTTAAATACTAAAGAATTCAAAATCATGTTAATAATTTGGGTTGTGGTGTCAGAAATCACCTCCTCGGATACTCCAGTAGCTTTGAACACACGTGTTTTGGTGTTTCCTTTAATAACTTGAAAAATCGGGCATTGTAGATGCAGATAGGCAAGCCACCCATAGGCGTTTTCTTTTTACTGTTGGCTTTTGGATGCTGTCCGGGGGACCAAAAAGAAAGGGTCTTTGTGAAAACGGGGGACTTGTTTGTTTGTGAGATTATAATCCCTCCATATATACCCCAGTGGTATATTTCTCCTGTCATTTTGGTTTTCTTTTCCGTGATGAGTTCCAGTGATGTAAGAAGTGCCGGTTTTCTTAATTCGTAGAATCTTTATGGTGGGATGCATGGAGGAGCAGTAGCAGCTGTCTCTGAGCTGGTGGCAATTGCTTGTGCGAGAACTGTAGTGGGAAAGGAAAGGAATGTTTTTCTTGGAGAATTGAGCACATCTTATCTTTCAGCTGCTCCCAATGAGGTCGGTAAAGTTTTAGTTTTTAGCTATTTGTGAATGTTGAATCTAAATCATTGTTGACTGTTCCTTTCAAGCGTCATCTTGATTCGATCAAATGTAGAAGTGCGTTTTATTTCAAGAAACGCTGCAGATTGGATATCTGAAATGCATTTTTCTTGAGTTGTAAAGAAAGGTGGTGTATTATAGGTTCATTTGTGTTGGTTTCTCTGAATTCCATCGAGTCAGGCACAAAGTAGGTGTGATACAATTCAAGAACTAATCCAGAATGGAGCTTAAATGCCCGTGACACATTTTCTTGATTTAAGTTTCTTTTAATTCTGTCAAAACAGGCATGGTGTAGGCTAAACAAACTGAAGTTGTAGCTATTAGGTCATACTTGTTGTATTTGGGGTGTAGCTATTTAGGTCCATGATGCTTCAAAGATGGACTCTTTTTTTTTAATGTTTGGGTCGTTGGTGGCTTATACCTGTCAAAGGGATCAAAACCACCAACAATCCAAACATTAGGAGCTATGTTCGTGATTGCAACCCCGAACATAGCCTGTTTAACCTAAAGCGGCGTTTTCTCCTCTATATTTGCTTAGTTTCTTCCATTTTCCCGGTTTTAGGTACCCTTTTCATGACTATTGATCTTTGCTGAATGAGAGTTTTTCTGCTTCACAGTCAAAAGTGGTGGTTGATGGATCTGTGGTAAGAAGTGGGAGGAACATAAGTGTCGTTGCAATCGAATTCAAGATAGAGGAATCGAGCAAATTGGTTTACACTTCTCGAGCAACCTTTTACCACCTGCCCTCGGCAAGTTTATGATTCGCCCCAACATCAGAATGTGCAATTTAGCAGCTTTCTCCTGGCTTGTTTATGCTGTAAAAGGCTGCTTAGTTAAAGATCAGTCATTCATATTAAACAGTAGTGGTGAAAAACTACTTGCATGTTTACTACTCTATACTATAGACCTATATTAAATCGTTAATAATAGGAATATTGGAGGATCTGATTATTTATGTTATGTTAATCAAATTGAGCAAAGGCTTGAGTGATCTATTGTTGCATCAAGATATGGTATAAACCCATATAAAGAAAAGCACTACAGATTAAACTCTGGACAACTAGGTAGGGCGATTTGTGAAAAAATAGGAAGTAGTTAAATTAGGATAAAACATACTCCTATTTTTATCTGTATGTGACAATCATAGTTTTAGGTGATTGATTTTGGTGAATTAAATGAGTGGATGAAACTGAATTCAGAAAAGAAGAAGAAGAATGGATTGGTGAAATTAAAGAAATCTTGTAAAAAAGAACGCGCGTGAATATTTTTTAAAAAAAAAAACTAAAAGAGAGTGCAAAGCATAGGGTGTGTTAGCTTTCTTCAAATTTTATTTCTAAGCAAAGATTTTTGGTATTAAGATTGTGTTTGACAGGGTTGCTAAGTGATTATAAAGTAAATATTTTTATTCGGTAAACGGCTTTAAAATGCTTATTTAATGAGTAGAAGTTTTTTTAGGAAAAAAATTTATCCCTACTTTCAAAATAAGTAAAAAATAAAGTATTTTTTCTTATAAGTATATTTGGAGGGTGGGGGCTGGGTTCAATAAAATTTTGACAAATATAAATAAATTGATAATTTTTGGGTAGTTTTTATTTTTTAATTTTATTTTGTCTTTAACAAAGTTTTGAAAAAAATCGTCTTTCCATAATATTAAAAGACGGGATTTAATTAGAATAATAAAAAGATAAAAGATTTTAGTTGCAATTAAAAAAATTATGCAATGTACAACAGTTATAACTTTAGAGTCCGTATCTTGAAAGACGATCTTTCCATAAGTCATGGAAATACCAAGATGTAAAGTGTAAATTAGAAGAAATGAAGATAAAATTTTCGGGTTGCATGAATCGGGTCATAAACTTTATAACTACTGCATGTTGCATAGTAAATTTTTAATGTTGCAACTAAGACCTCTTACCTTTTATTATTCTAATTGACCTCGTCTTTCCATAAGCTTATGGAAAGACGGTATTTCCCAAGATTTTGCCATTACTTTATAACCCGATTAATGCAACTCAAAATTTTATTTTAATTTTTTAATTTATCGTTTAAACCTTGATTTTTCTATTTATTATGGAAAGACCATCTTTCGAAGACTAATATTTGTCTCTTCGTATCTCAGCTTGAAGACTCGCTGAGACTCGGGTGAACTCATTCACTGGAGACCTCCTCGGTGGTATCCATGTTTCTCTCTCACTCAGAAGTATTTCCTCTTGTTGCTTGCATCAAACTCGCGACGACAAATGGAGGTCATCCCAATTTTTTATTGATGTGACGGCGTCATTTCCACCGGTACACCTTTCGGTGACAATGGCGCGCAGAGGTTATGATATGTTTTACAGTAATTCTGGTTGCTTTTTTTCGGCGACGTCATCCATTCTTGAAATTTTACTGGCGAGGCATGGTTGGGATGTAGGAGTATTTCTGTTTTAATTTCTTTTCTCTACTTTATTTCTTTTTTCTTTTCTGGGTGGGGGCTATTAAGTCTGTTTTTGTTATTTCATTTGGTTCGGTTTTTTACTTTTCAAGTTTTTGTCTTTTTTAAAGATTAAAAGGGTGGATTTTAAAATGGTTTTTTGAATTTAAAGTGTCAGGTAGGAATTTGTCTCTGTCAATGTATATTTCTAGCAGTCCGTAGTCCGGTAAAATTTGGTTGACTTCAAATTTGATATCCAAAGAGACTGTGAGGAGAAATCCAAGTCAAAGTTGTTTAAACAAAGAACTTTTGGTGATACTGTTTTTCTAAGGATTTAAATCAGATCTGTAGATTCTGGTCCATTAGGATATTCTAGCCATTTATATTGTTAATCCAATTTAATTGGTCTTCAGAGCCTTTGGGACAAGTTAGAGATAATTCAACGCACTATAAAAGATTTCTATACACTGATGAAAAATATTTGTCATTTAAAATGACTGGTTTTAGTCTCCTAATTTAGGGAAATGGATCTCACGGGATAAATGGAGACGGACTGGATTTTTAGTGGGGGGAGTTTCATATATTTTGTTTTGATTGTCATAAATGTTTGATCGGAGGTGTGGATGAAATATTTTGTGTGTGTTTCATTTGATACTTTGCTGTGTTAGTTCTGATGGTAGTCTCGGGTCAAAATTATTGTGACTACACTAAGACTACACGGTGACAACCACTTATTCTTGATATGTCCTTCTCATGCCACATAAGTTTTTGCTTAGTATTGTAACAATGATGAGTGTTTTTGTGTATCTCTTTTTTTTAGCCGCCGAAGTTTTAGATTAAAATTGTAATATTTAACTAGCGCTTCCGTGTAAATGGGCTTAACCCATATCACATGTTGTAATCGCACATTGTGCAAATTTGAACTTAATTGAAAATGAACGAGAACCCTATAAATAAATCTTATGGACGATTTATTTTTTTTTAAAAAGTATCTCAACATTTTTTTTTAATTTCAATACTTGTCAAAATCCTATTAATAGGCACTCGTCCCCACGTACTTAATTCCAAACCAAACTTTCGGTCTAGCACGCTATAGTATCCTAGACTCCTAGTACAAAGCCTACAGAGAATCAATCGACCAATCAAACATCCGGGCTCCCGGAGAAATGGACAGAGGTGGCCGGGAACCCAATTCCGGCGCCGACGAACACCCAGAAGTCTCCATAGACGTGGCCGATAACGGAGTGTCGGTGATGCGGTTCTTCAACAACATCCGATTCCTTTCACCAATCCCGCCTCAGCTCAACACCACTGGTTCTTATTCCAACCTCTTCGGCAGCTCGCTTAAGGTTCGCACTATAGAACGGGGGAAGATCTCGTGCCTCGTCACTGTCAAGCCTCCGATCATGGTAATAACCTTCTCCCTGTGTGTATTTATCGGTTACTGTATTTCTGGTGTCATCGAGCACACGGCGGCAAGATATGATCAGGATAAAGGCTCAGTTGTTGTTTGACCTGTTCGCTTTGAATGTACGAACTTGAAAAACATTTACTCCCTTACACATAATCTTATTTTACTGTTTTTGATAAACATGTACTCCCTTCGTTCAACTAAGCTTGGCACTTCACTTTTTTGGCACAATTTTTTAGAAGATACCAATTGTGTAGAGCAAAATGAATGGGAAGAAGAAAAAGTAAATTGAATGGTGGAAATTTCCTTAAATCATTCTATATTTGGAATGTGCCAAACTTAGTTGAACATCATTAAATGGAAAGTGTGCCAATGATAGCTGAACGGAGGGAGTAGTATTTTGAGAGCGGAACGAGAAGAGCTTTTGCCTTTTCTCCAAAATAACTTTTGCATATGAAATAAACTGATTATTAGCACTTTAATCAAATAGGAAAATGCCAAAACAGTAAGCCCAGACAATATTATTAACTACTTTTAATAGCAACACATAAAATTTTGATAGTCAACAATTATAGAACTTATGCATCTATTTAGATCCATGGTTAGAGTTTGACAATATTGACGGTCAGAAAGATTATGTGCAGCTTTAATTGGGATACGTGGAGTAACTCTATCTATGTGGTGAGGTTTGAAAAATGTTGCAACTTCAATTGGGACAAACGGAGTAACTTTTTCTATGTCATGAAGTTTGATAAATGTTTGCCTATCGCTACCCTCCTTTTTAAAACATGTTCAGGATATTCTACCCGTGGCTAGGCAATGTAGGTCGATTGTGAGAATCATGTCATATCCTGTTAAGACGAGGCACATTATATCATTTCTTAATCCATATCATGAAGTTCGAAAAGCATGTTTTTACATGACTTCATCTTGATTTCAACATTCTACCTGTTAATAGGTTAGCTTGTTTATCATATTTTGTACAATTTCTTTTTGTTGTTGGTTTAGGGATACTGCTGTTCCGGGATCCAAAATAGAAAGGGTCTTTGCAGAGGACTTGTTTCTTTGTGAGATTATACTCGATTCACATTCATCCCAATGGCATGTTATGTTTCAGCTGAAGCTAACTTATGTGTGTATTTCTCCTGTCTTTCTGGTTTTCCACTGATAAAAAATGTGCTAAATTACTGAACTTTTAGAATATTTATGGTGGGATGCACGGAGGAGCAGTTGCTGCCATCTCCGAACTCATGGCAATTGCTTGTGCTAGAACTCTTGTGGGAGAGGAAAAGGACGTATTTCTCGGAGAAATGAGCACATCTTATCTTTCCTCTGCTCCCAAAGGGGTAAGTGAAGTTTTAGCCTTTATTTAAGGTTAAATAAATGGGTCATGTTCCTTTTAAGCATCATCTCGACTGGATTTTGCAATTTGTTCCGGTTGAGGTTGCATTTTGTTCCAAGAAAATGTGTTCTAGTATATTGGAGCGTTGGTATCTAAAACACATTTTCTTGAATTGTGAAGAAAGGTTGTATGATCACGAGTTCATTTGAATTAGTTGTTCTCACTTGTATCAAGAAAGGCTCGAAGTAGGATAAAATAACTGAAGTAGACAAAGTTGTATTGATGGTAAGAGGGCCAGTTTGGTCCCCTTTGTTTAAGGTGTAGTCAGTTTGGCCTTTCGTGCTTTGGTGCTGGCCAATCTAGTCCCTGCTGTTGGCTCATCGGCGAAGATTCAACATCAGGGACTATATTGATCAGTTTTGAAACACGAGGATCCAAACGGCTACACCACCAAGCATAAAGGGCGATTTTTGCCATATTTGCTTGCTATCTTCCTTTTTTTTTTTAAATACATCTCCGGCTTTATTCTGTCTTTGTTATAAAGCCTGTCTTTGTTGAATGAGAGTATTTTCTGTTTGACAGTCAAAGGTGGTGGTTGATGGATCTGTAATAAGAAGTGGGAGAAACATCACAGTGGTTGCAATTGAGTTCAAGATAGAGGAATCAAGCAAATTGGTTTACACTTCTCAAGCTACTTTATACCATCTGCCAAATGCAAGTTTATGATCCATCTCTTTAACATCCAAATTTGTATAAAATGGCACCATTCTATTACCTTGTTTATGTTGCATAACTCATCTGGTCGGCTGATTTGAAGATCTCATATTGGTATTAGTACAATGTTATGTGTATTTGCCAACGCTACCATTTTTTTCAGAAGAAATGAGAGCAAGGTTACCATTGTTTCCTTGATAACGGCCTTCGAAATAGCTGTGTACCATCGATAATGGCCACTTATTATATAGTATACAGTTCCTCTGGTCCTCTCCTCTGTAAGTGGCCACTTATTTTTTAGCACTCTTCTTTACAAAAGATGAATGGTGTAGATTGAACAGTAAATTGAGTTGATTAAACAGTCTAGAATTTATCAAAAAGGGGAATGAGCCAATATAAAAACAATCACATTAAGGAAAGAGTCATTATTAGAGGACCGGAGGGAGTGTTAATGTTTTTGGAACTTTTAGGGTTGCAGCCTTGTAGGAGCGGTTTTTCTGGGGACGACGACGACTCACAACAATTTTGCTTCTACCTTTTACCATTTTGATTTCTAATTGGTTGATTTTATTTGCTAGATCAATTGTTCAACTTTAGTGTAGAACTCATATTGCCACTGGAGTTGTGGATCTGCAGGTATCTTATAATAAAACGCTTCTTTGGAAGTGGGCTCATTCACACTTTTCCTAATACTAGCCCGCGCATCACTTGACAAATAAATTGGTGATTATCGTGTTGAATTACACAAATATTTCCACATGTCCATAGCCACCGCCATGAGCAAAGCCACCAATGTGTCCATACCCACCCACCATGTCCTCCATATGAGATCCACCATGAGCCTGATGAGAAGCGCCTGACGCAGCTGCAGCAGCTGCGGATCTCCAGCTAGCATAACTCCCATGCCCTGAAAGTCGAGAAAGTGAACAAAAGTGAAGGTCATGAGCTTCAAGCTTCGATTTTGTAACACGACATTTGGTCAAAATTGGGTGCAAGGTTCCCATATCCGTCTCGAACTTCTCAATCGCTTGAAATGATAAACTAAAATATATTTTTCACGAATAATAAACTGCTTTCATCAATACCCTAATCTAAAAACAACTATGGATCAGGTAGATTTCATTTGGGAATGCTAAACAGAATTGAGTTTCTTTTTTCTGGAAATTTGAATTGAAAAATCTTTAAACTAGTCAAGAGATATTAAGTGGTCCAGCCATTTATCAAAAGATTGAGAAGGCTAATCACCTTGCATCTTAAGCATCACTTTTTCTACTAACAAAAGAAACAAGCCACTTGCACATATACCCCTCAGTTTTTCAAACGCTAATCACCGGTTATAGGGGTATATGTGCACTTTCAAAAAAGTGGGAGGGTTACATCATACATGTTCACTTTAGAAAAACTGAGAGGGTATATGTGCACTTTTAAAAAATTGACGGGTATATATGCACTAAACAAAAAACTCAAGGGGATAGATAAATGTATCTTACCCTGTAATCTTTACTAATGAGAGAATTTTCTGTTTGACAGTCAAAAGTGGTGGTTGATGGGTCTGTTATAAGAAGTGGGAGAAACATCACAGTGGTTGCAATTGGATTCAAGCTGGAGGAATCAAGCAAATTGGTTTACACTTCTCAAGCTACTTTATACCATCTGCCAAATGCTAGTTTATGATCCATCTCTTCAACATCCAAATTTGTATAAAACTGCAGCATTCTGTTAGCTTGTTTATGTTGTACAACTCATCTGAACATTTATTTACATAACAAGCACCATTTAAATCAGACGAATCGTGTTTAGCAAAATTGTACCTATATACAAATTGAATCCTGATCATCAATACTACTGTTCTGTTGCAATTTTGGCCCCGAAATTAGAGACCGGAAAATCAGATAATAGTACAGAAGAATGGAACCTCAGTTGGTCCAAATGAGCCGTGTTTAGCTCGCTGCAGATCTTGCATCGGTAATGGGAATGAATCCACTGGCCTTTTAACTTGCACAAAATTTAGTGTGGAAGTTCCTGCTACGAAGAGAGGAAAAGGCCAAAGTAAACTCTAAGAGACGATGAAGTTCAGATTTCACAACCAAGTAACATATTTTCGCTATTTTTGGAGACAATAGTAAAAAGCTTCCAATTATAATGATCTTAGACAGGCTAGTGTTACTTTTATTGGAGTTACGCACCTCCAATGATGCATCAAGGGAATATGGCATTTACAAAAGCCTCGGCATCAAAAGGTTGCAGATCCTCGACACCTTCACCAACTCCTACAAACTTAACTGGAATTCCAAGCTCATCAACCACGCTAACCTTCATGAATTACATAGTAGATTAGCCAAGAGTAGGTGTTGCTTATCCAATAGGCAAGTCAAGAAAATAGTTCAGATGAATTCCAGTTCATGGAGAGAGTTATACCACACAGCCACCTCTAGCCGAGCCATCCAGCTTTGTTAGGATTAAACCGGTAACTCCAACCACCTGCCACCAAACTTAGTTCACTTATGAAGCATCGAAGATAAAGTCACCGGGAGCATCTTAATTTAGCAGTAGACGAAGTAGTATTTTTTAGCAGTTAATTTACACCAGAAGTCACTGATTGGTGCACTTGCAATAGATCAACGTACAGAAAGAACTTTGGCTGGTAATAACTTTAGCATATTCTACAACTTTATAGAAGAAAAGTTTCCAGCTCAACATTACAAAAACCTGAATTGGCCAAAAAATTACAGATCCTCGGCATCCTTGAACTAGACTCAAAACCATATTGGTGCATGCTTAGGTATCAAATTTATGTTGTTCATTTTGCAGCAATTGCTATCTGTAAATGGCACTTGTAAATACCTATGATGAAAAGAAACTTTTTTACCTACCTCGTTAAACTCTCGTGCTTGAGGGAGCATGTTCAAGCCAGTAGTACCATCCAGAACTTGAAGTATTTCCTTAAAAATTTAAGAACAAAATATACAAAAAAGTTGCAATCTTGAGATTTGTGAAATAAATACTGTATATGGTAACAAAAAAGCACTAAAGTGATGGTGACACAGATAAAACTTATATTTAGGATTACATCCAACTTAAAACCAAGAAAACCATGTATGAATGTTGACATTGTAGACCATAAAGAAAGAGACTCACATTGGGTGCACCTGGTATAATTTTGCTCAAAACTTTCTTGCATG
>JAULKM010000008.1:4524557-4535755 GCA_032355605.1 Rubia tinctorum
CTTACTTATATATCAATAGAATTTTATAGTTTAAATTAGTCAATTTTGACTAAATGAATAGTACAAGTGCAGATTAAGTTGGGACAAAAGGAGTATAGAATATTAACTTTTATAGTTTAGCTAATAAAAAATGAAAGATATCAGTGGTCAAATATTTTTGAGCCAATCATTTTTTTTAAAATAATCAATCATTCAACGGTGTTGGGAAAAATGCTCACTAGTGGAGGAAAGGCCATTAAAGGCGGTTTTATCGAACCAAAGAAGACACTTTATAAGTGCCTTCTATGGCTCCACCTTCAATTGTGGTTCAAAAAACTGTCTTTAATAGGGCACGAAATAGGTTCCGAACTCGAAACCTATTTTTGCCCTTCCAAAAAAAGCTGTCGAAATCAATCGATTTGTGAGAGCGAAAAACCCAGAACGTGGAAACATTAAACACCAAACAGAAACAGAATCCGCAGCAATAACAAACCCAGAATGGGGCAGCAGAACCCAGAACGCGGGGGCAAACCCAGAATACGACGGCGGGCAAACCCTTCTCCGGGCGAATCTTTCTCTGGCGCTGCGAGCTTCTCCTTCTCTAGCGGCGAGAGGGAGCAGCGGAATGAGGGAGCGAGCAGCCGAATGGCTGGAGCGACAGAGGGGGTGAAGCAGCGGTTGGTGGTGTGTGTGTGGGGGGGGGAGGGGGGAAGAAGTAAAGAATGGGGATGCGTACTAGAGGTGAAGGAAGTAAAATATGGGCTTCTCCTTGATGGGATTAGATCTAAGTATGGGTTGGGCAAAAAAAATGAGCTCGTTTAAGACAATTCTAAATGTAGAACCTCCTTTAAAATAAAAAGGTTAACTAGGATATGCTTCCAGACCTTAATTAAAGACAATTCTAAATGTGGAACCGCCTTTAATTAATCATCCTTAAAGGCGGAACCTTCTTTAATTCATTTCAAACCGCCTTTAAAATGAAAAAAGTGACTGTGGAGGCACTTCAGAACTCGAAGCCTCTTTCGGACCTCAATTAAACTTGGTTCCGATAAAACCGTCTTCTAATGTTGCCTTTAATCCTTCTCTACTAGTGGTCAAACGACAATTACAACGAGTGAAATTAACATCCTACCTAACTAGCATCTAGAAATAACTAATCTATTGTAAGGATATATCTATATTACATGTCATGTATGTTAACTGTTAGTACAATTGCAGAGTAGCGATCCAATAAATTTGTAGCATCACTCTCAGGGATGTTAACTCGCTTCCAGCGAAAAGCACGATCACTTGGTAGAGAGGAGCGTACCACACATCAATATCACTATGTCAGGCAGGGATCTTCAACAACTGTAACGCCACTTGATCCAAAATACTATCTACATTGTCCAAACTGGAAACATCTTGAAAAACACATATCGAGAATAGGACTCCTCCAAGAGAAACACATGATATGTGAAACCAGATCGAACAAAATACATTGACATGAACAATTAAATTGAGTGACCATTATGAACACAACAATCTAATCTATCAGGTCAAAAATCAATAACGATGTATGGAGACAAATCCATTATTATTCAATAAAATAAACATTAAAAGAATATCAAATAAAAAATATTATTTTCCTATCTCCACATAATGAAAATAAGATTCAAAAGAAAAAACTTTTGAGAAGAGAAGAAGGGCTGCTGCGCAATAAGGTTTGGTGTAAGGGACCCCGCTGATGTTTTAATGTGTGTTACTGCAATTTTTTAAGCTAATTATTAAAAGTTAAAATATACAAAGTATGCAAGTTATACTGGAACCTTAATAGAGTTATAAAAATTTGACATTTATCTACTCTCTGTTCCAGATGAAATTGTATTGCAATCATTAGCACGTTGTTCAAAAAATATATTTGACCGTTAATGTGTTTATATACGTAAACGGTAAATAAAAAGTGGATATTTAGACACTGCTTGTTACGACGAACATATACGATAATATTGTTGTTTATATATCTATTTAAAAATGCGATCAAATTTTGATAGAGAATAGTGTTAAAAAAGCAAGAGTGCAATTTCAGTTGGGATAGAGGGAGTATTAAAATTACAAATTATTAAGATTAACGTGCATACATAAACCCTACATAATTCACATAAGTGCATATATAATATTTTTATAATTGAAAGTGTAAATATAACCCTCGATAGTAAGTGTAAGTGTAAATGTACTCATTCTCACATATTTAAGATGGAATTCAGTGAAACAACTATTTTATCCTTGTGAACAAACAAAAATCCTACAAAATATTTAAGCCGGAAACCCTAGCGGTGGATCAGGTGGTAGAGGCAGAGGTGATGGCGGCGAAGGGGGTGAGGAGGCGGGGGAAGGTAGAAACCCTAGCGGTGGATTAGGTGGTGGAAGCGGAGGTGGTGGCGGCGGAAGGGGTGAGACGGTTGGTGGAGGCGGAAATCCTAGTGGTGGGGGAGAAGGATGACGACGGAATGTGGTGACGTGGTGTCAGGAGGTCGTGGCTGGTGGTGGCGGAAATCCTAGCGTTGGAGGAGGCGGTGGAGGTGGAGCGGCGGAGAAAGTGGTGGAGCAATGGTGGTGGTGGCAAAAGCGGCGGGGCAAAGGGAATTTGTCTTTCAAATATTTGTATTTGGGCCAAATGGCATTTTAGTCATTTTTTATCTGTCAATGGTTGAAAATGACCAGTTAATACCGTAATATAATTTTAAGGATTGTTTTTGTATGTTGGATTATCTCATAATTATATGTGCATTTAATGAAGTATATAGGATTATATTTGTATATATCCCAATCAATAACGGAATGCACACTTGGACATAAAAACATTCCAATACATAATCTATCAAGCAATTTTGTGCATATCAATTTTTAATGGCATTTGTTTTGGCGCATTGGAATAATTTAAACTAATCTCTTCGTTGATGTCAACCTTTTCTTTTGAACAAAAACAGTATTCCACATCACAAATGGGTAAAATATCACCCATCTACAAAGCATCCAATTGTAACAATTCCAGCAAGGGTAGCAAATTAAACCTACCCGAACCGAACCAAAATTTGGGGACCCGACGGATGCCTGTTTTTACCTCACATTGTTCTTCACATCAATTGTATAAGCCTTCAGTCAGAAGAGTATGAATAATATAACCAAACCAGGTTTCATCACAAGGAGTTTGTGAAAGACGAAAATGACACCTTCACCATCCTACCATACTATCTACATATAATCACATCAAAGCATATCCAGCAACACTAATACATTTAAGATACTATAGTCTCCAACACCAAGGAAGACGGTACATCAGACACGGATGTAGGGGCGTGACTCGGTTATGCTTCTTCACTACCACTCTGATTGCCAATCTTCAGTATGTTGAGTTTGCACAGGGGGCAGGTGGCGTTGATGTAGAGCCATTTATCTATGCAGACACTGTGGAAATGATGCCGGCATGGAAGCTCACGAAGTTCAGTTCCATCATCATAAGTACAAAGGCAAATGCAACATTCCTGCAATCCATCAAAAATTGAGTGAAGCTATTACGCTTCTTTTCTCTTCTCCGATTATAGAGCATCTACAACAAAACTTCAACTTCCACATGAAATGAAATGAAAGCCCCCACCCCTAGAAATAAGGTTTCTCCAAGTCTCCCTGGCTGCTCTACTTTCTAGTTTCAACTGCAGATAAGGCTATCATGATATCTACTAGGATAATCTTTAGACCTGTGTTCTTAAGAGCCTATCCTACCCAATTGCGATGCTGAATAGGTTAACTTTCTGTAGTTCTATACTTCTCTCTTCTATCATAAACACACGGTTATCCCCTCGAGCTCTTATCATGATTCATGACATAAACTTTATGCCATCAGAAGTTTAAGTATTGTACCAATAAAGTAAATGAAATAACAGTCAATAAATTAGACATACTGCATCCTCCAAGGGAAGAACATGTTCAACAGGGGCATCAGTATCACATTCGGTCATTATTCCTCCAAATGATTCTTGAATCTCGGTATTTTCTTTCTCTGAATCACCAAATCTCCGAAATTTGAACTTTGGGAGTCTTTCAATGTCTTCCTTTGTTGCTCCTTCCTGCTTGGACATAACAAATTTACAAATAAGAGCATCAAAGGCTAATTCAACAACATTTTGGAGCTTGTGCACTTCAGACTTCCTCATTAAATAAAAGCAACTGTACAGTATAAGTTGTTATCACATCTATATGGAAACATGGCTGGAAGTTAGTACTGTAATCAATTAACCAGCTCGCATGTATGCCTGTGTTAAAACTAATAGCTGATTTGTGCAATTTAATACTAATAAATTACATATTACAAAACATGCTACTAATCCATACAGACTAGGATAAGAGAAGGTCCATGATAATATATAATTACTTTGACATGATTTTTTTTCTCAATAGCATGCAAAAATACTCTTATGGATGAGATGTAAAGTCTGTGCAATACTTATCCATGCAAAAAGAGATAATTTTGGTTATCCTTGCTGAAAGAAAGGGCCAGTATCCCTCAAATTTTGGTTTGAGATCAAATAATCCATACACAAATTCCTATATGACCGACCTGATCTGCCACCGCATATAAGATTGCAATGATGCATGGTAGACAGCAACAAACCGCAATCCCAATGACACATGCCACAGCCACGCAAATAACAACAAAGAAAATATCGAATGCCAAAAATGTGATGCACAGCCTGCATAAAAAGCCCCAATAAGATATTGTACCCAAAATCATATTGACAACATCCAGAATAAACAGAGCCTGACCAGTAAAGCTGAGGAGCATCATTGGTCTTACTTGGACCGCCAGCTGATACCCAATAGAATCCAATTATCCACCAAATAAACGAGAACATGGTATTTGCCGATTCCAGATGCTTAGCAACACTACATCAAACACAAGCATAATAACCGTCACAATGATATCGCAATATGAATATTCATATGAAATACGGTAATCCTCGTTTTATAAACCCTTAGCAACACAGGGTCAAATAAAACTGCAACAGTACCGATGAGCATGGAATTCGCCAATTCTAGATGGTAAACAAGCAACACTGCATTCAATAAAATCGCTCTCACAAGATGCAACACACTACCAATTAATCCAAGTAATCTAAGATAGAGAGTGAACTAATAATTTAGCAGCTATTAATCCAAAATCAGAAAGTCTACCTAGTTTCATCGTCATTCATCCGCCTGGACGAGCTATAATCCGGAATCTCCCCATCATCACTACCACTGCTTGAACTTCCACTACTCCACCGCCCTCCACCGTTACTGCTTCCGCCGCCGCTCCACCTGGCCTCCCCGGCCAGCTGGCGCTGGCGGCGCCGCTTTCGATACTCCATAACCACGCAGACCATGTGCAGCAAGCACTGGAGGGCGTACCCCACCACCCAGAGCCGGAGCGGCATCGACGGCTTCTCCTCACGGCTCAGAACCAGCACGGAGAACGAAACGGCGACGAACGCCACGTTCCAAATCAGGTCGAGCACGACGATCGGTTTCGAGTACGCCCAGTCACTCTGCCGCTCCTCTATTTGCTCCGCCGCAGCCTCGCGCACGCGCATGGACGGCTCGCGCAGCATCCGCCGGGAGCTCGCGCGGCGGAGGAACCGCGCCGCGCCGCGGAGGCTCGGCGTGCGGCGCAGGTACGGGCGGTTTCGGAAGATCTGGTCGCCGAGCAAAGGCGCGGGGTCGATTCCGGCGCTCTCCGAGTCATCGCCGCTAGCTGCCCTCGGAACTGACATCAAGCCGACGTAATCAAATACCTGGAATTCCCACAGAATAATATCCCTATGCAGTGTGATTACATCAGCAAATCCATGGAGCTATGGGAAATTGAGAAAATTTTGGCGAATATCGGGAAGCCCTAATTTTGTCGGACGGGGGTGAATTGGGGGTTTTGAGAGGTGCGTTCAACTGTCGGAGAAATCTTTCTGGTTTTATATGAACATGATACACGTGGTCAAAAATCCATTCAAAATTTATCTTTTGTTTCCCTGAGCTGGAAAAATAAGATGTAGTGGAGATCTATTTGGGTTTGGGGTTGTAAATCTACAAAATGAAATTTTGAAATCAATCACATAATTTCTTACTGTATTTTCTATCAATTTTATTTTCATTTTCTTACTGTATTTTCTATCAATTTTATTTTCATTTTCTTACTGTATTTTCTATCAATTTTATTTTCATTTTTTAGATTATTATAATACTCCATTCGTTCCAACTCTCTTTGCACTTATACTTTTTTGACATTATTCTCTATCAAAGTTTAACAGCATATTTTAATGGATTTATGAACAACAATATTATCGTATATGATATTATTCAATTCGCCGTAACAATTAATTTCTAAATATCAACTTTTTATTTACCGTTATTATGCGTAGGTAAACATATTAACGGTCAAACATGTTTCTTGAACAGCGCGATAATGATTACAGTGCAAATCTATTTGGGACGGAGGGAGTAAGATATTCACCAAATTGTTGGGATTTCTCCACAAATTTCAAAAATAGTTAATGACACTATTTAAGAGTCTTTGGTTTATAAATGAGAAATTCAAGGCTTGTTCATTAGAAAGCCAAGAGTTTTATTAGAATTTCAAGAGTTGTATTCATGATTTTGAAAATTCTAAAATTATACTTGAACTCTTATAAATATAATAAAAGGAGAGTTAATGAGTTTTCAAAATGGGAGTTAGAAAGATTTAACCCATCGAAGTCTGTAATCTGAACAGATGGTCTAGCGTGACATAATTCCCAAAATCTATAATTCATATAACTCATTTGGGTGATAAGATTAATTTATTCATATTCGTAGAATTAGACAACATGTGTAGTGAACCGCGTCAAAATTATGGTTATATTTTTCTTTCTTCTTTCTTTTTTAGTTATCTTGAGTTGTGCAATGAATTTATGGTGTGTTTGGCGGGGTTTATAGATGTTTTCCTTATAAACTAAGCATATTTTTAGTTTTTGATAAACTGCTAAAATATAGCTTATTTAAAAAAAAACATAACTATTTTTTGAGAAAAAACAGGCCTTGATCTCCACAAAAGTAAGCCAGAATGATTGTTTCATCGTTGATATAATCATGAATTTGCACTCAAAATGTGCTTATAACTAAAATTGTTGCAAGAAATGCTAGAAATATATCAACTCTCCACCAAAAGTTTTCAAGTCAAGTTCAAGAGGTTAAGTTACTTCAAAGGATTGGACAAAAATTGATTGTCATCCGTCCCGCAATCTTTCTAATTTGACTTTCCAAGTAAAACTGAACCAACTCCAACTATTAAATTCTCTATTATCTTGTAACATGATTTTAGATTCATAATAACATATATTTTCAAATTACTAATTTTTCAAGAAAAATTTACCCATACAAAAATATCTTAATAGTTAAAAATTGAATTAGTTGACCCTTAAAATCAAAGTAAGAAAATTATTGTGGAACGGAGGAATCCAACCTTCTAAAAAGGAGGAATACAACAAATTGGGCATTCGTGGGAGGAAAATAACATCAAAATTATGAAATAAAAAAATACACAAATGAATAGATGACAGATGCTAAATCAACAAATAAGAGATTCCAGTTCGTGGGCATCCACCACAAATCCATGAACACATACGAACCAGACACGTCGTTACTACAACGTAAGATTAAACAAACACATCTCCATCCCTTTCTTTTTAAACTACACACATTTCTGGTCAGCTCCTGAAAATAAACATCAATGGCTTCATTTTTCTCATATATATCTTAGTAGTATAATATAATTCGCCTTCGCCTTCTGATAACACCTCTTTTCCTAAGAAACCGGCCCTTGTACGGGCCACGCAACTAATCGTACGCATCCAAAATCCCATTTACAAAATCCCCCACTTAAGCAAGAGAGAGGGAAGCGCTTCATTTCCTCACGTGAGGTGGTATGAGACGGTCTCTTAGCTCAGTCGATGCACCAGACAGCTCTGCAAGATTATATGCGCAAATCAGAACCCGTTTTCTGCAAGGATGTGCTAGTGGTGACCTATTGAAAGGAGCGAGATGAATGATTACCTTGCGCTGTGAAGTTAAACAAAGGAGGAAAGGGCCGGCCGTTGGGTAAGCGCGCATCCGGCTGCCTTAAATCATCGAAGAAAGGGTGGGCACAAGCATCCAACTGAGGAAGGAAAAAATACACTAGTCAGCCGACTAAATTGTGACTTCATATATAGAAAGAAAAAAAAAACCCAAAGTTGTACTCTAAGATATAACTAGGAAGGCATCCAGAGACCACATGGCTCTATTTAGATGACAGGAGGCATAACTAAACCAAATACTTGAGCAACTTCAAGATTAGACAAGTGCCCTTGCAGCATCACCGGATACCCAGCATATTCGTATGAATATGTAATTAAAGGATCAACAGATTCCGTGCTTACACTTATCGAATCAACAGTGTCTACGAATATTAATATCGAAATGTGATTCAAGGATCAAATTAGTTGATAAGTAATGCAACATAATAGGCACAAAAATGAGACAAAAATCTTAAGATCTTACAGCTGTGCATCGAAGATATGGTGAGTACTGAAGCAGCCTTGACACTAGATCAACTGCTTCTGCAGGCAATCTCTTCTGAAACACCTATGCGATAGAAGAAACAAAACCACAAAAAAGATCATTAATTCCTCCAGCTGATTGTTCTGTTGTAGCTAAGAAACCATAACTTTACAATGATTTTCAGATAGGATAATTTTGAAGGGAAGAATGTAATACGACTAAAGAGCGACAAAGCTACAAGAAAAATCTCAACCCACCTTATACCACGGATGAGCTTTGATATGAGGAAACTTGAACTCGCTGTAGTTAGGATTCATGCACTTAATTTCCTCTCTGGTTGGTGTTCCCAGAATCTGACATTTACCCGACCAAGCCAAAATGAGAAACAAGGCACCAAAGAATAAATACTTGGAACCAACGTTATTTTCAACACAAAATGAGACCATCTCTATACCTTAATGATTTCCACCAATTGATCAACACCACTTTCCCCGGGAAACAGAGGCTGCAATAAAAAAAAGTATGTAGCATTAGCGAAATGATGCTAATATATTCCAAAAAAAAGTGGACAGCGTTTTCTCATGCTTACCTGCCCTAGAAGCAATTCAGCCATTACACATCCCACGGACCACATGTCAATAGCAGTTGTGTACTCTGTGGCCCCAAATATCAATTCCGGAGCTCTATAATACCGAGAGCAGATGTATGATATATTAGGTTCACCAGGTACCTACACAAAGGTAGTTTTCATTATAGCTGGTCTGAGAGGCCAGTTTCAAAAGAACAAGATAGCCAATTCAAGATAAAGAGAGCTTACCAGCATCTTTGCACTTCCAAAATCACATATCTTGACCTGATGAGAATTAGGATTGACCTGCACCAATAATGTAAATGCCAAACTTAAGTTTTAGACTAAAAAGATCAAGTAAAGCCAAAACATCAACTCAATTCCTAAGAATACACTATACAGTGAGTGAATGAGTGTTGACATATGAGAGTTCCAAAAGCAATCACGTGCTCAACTTTGTCAAATGCTTATATTAAGCTATATAGTAGAAAAGCACAAGACACTTAATATGAGACGTAATTTTCAGCCTCTTATTCTTCACAAATATTGTGAAGAACGCGGGGTTTTTTCACTTATCTAAAACAAGCACTTCAACAGCTAGTGCGCCAAAATGAGTTGAAAGCAGATAGAGAAAAACGTCTTACCAGTAGATTTTGAGGCTTGATGTCCCGGTGACATACACCAATTACGTTGTGCAAGTAATTAAGGGCACGGCAGATCTACACAATACAAGAATTAATTAGCTATATGCAGCTTTTTCCAGAGAGGGGCGACTGGACAGGGCCCCATTTGAAAGAAAAGTTCCATTTGTATCCATACTAATAAATCATCAAGAACAGTTCAATTCACCTGGTATGTATACAGCTGAACGTTAAGAATAGGCATCTGATTATTCATTCTGCTAAAGTGCCTTGAAACTCGGTATACAGTCTCGGGAACATACTCCAGCACAAGATTAAGGTATACTTCATTTTTCTCAGTTGTATAGGTAAAGCAGTGCTTCATTCGGACGACATTAGGATGATCAAGCAAGCGCATTACTAGGAGTTCCCTGTTCTTGTATCTCCTATCCTGAAGCACCTTCTTGATGGCAACCAATTCGTTTGTTTCCAAGCACTTTGCCTGAATCGTAAGATTATCCGAGATCAGGAAAAACACACTGCAATAAATATACAATAAGAGACTGGTGGTGTTATTCATGCAAGTACCTGGAAGACAACTCCAAAGGAGCCAGTTCCAACTACGCGCTCAGCCATGTAAGACAATGTCTGGCACCAAAAAAATCAGAGTGTTGAACCTTTTAGTGATAGCCACATCGAAAGGTGGAACAAAAGCATTCATCCCTTGGGGAAAGCTCAAGTCTTTAGGAAAACAATTAACTTATACGAGTCAAATTGCACCATTTTTAACTGGAAAATCAATTCACCTGTTTCTCTCGTCCATTTTTACCAGCAATAGTAGTCACAATGACTTGTCCTGTTTCCGTTCCATTGCCACTGACAACGGAAGGTTCCATATCCTGAACCATGTCCACAAAAATTAAATCCAATCCAAACACATAGCACGAGTATTCTAACATTCAACCACATGAATTCCCTTTCGAATAACCAAAACATGTAAATCATCAACCGCAAACTACCAACCTTTAAACTGTCCTCCTGGCTATCAGACTTATCATCCTTAATCTTCATCTCACGCAGTTCTTTCGGAAGCTGATCGAGCCCCGGTTTCTCGGGTCTAGCCGCTGCCACTTCAGATGTACTAGCAGCATTGACACTGGACTTGGACGTGGTGCTCCGTTCCGATGATGTGCTACTTCTATCCATTGCCTCCGGTTCACCACCGGACCTCCAATCCAACTCCTGGTCAATTTTCACTCTCTTTATCCCAGCGTCTCCCAACTGCGCAAAAGCAATTCCAGTACACGTCGTACACATTAAAAAAGATATCGAATTCAAAACATAACAAACGAAGAATCAGGCAAACATGTATCCAAACAATCACAATTAGGCAAACTAACAAAGGAACCGATCGCAACCAACATGATTAACACAAATAACCAAAA
>JAULKM010000008.1:4540283-4559111 GCA_032355605.1 Rubia tinctorum
CGGTGCTAGAAATTGAGCACCGTTAGGAAGAGTATAGGTGCTAAAAAAGTAAAATATCGGTGTTCAAAAAGGGCACGTTCAGATCAAATTATTCGGCAATGCTACGACATGTACCGGTGCTAAATCATATCCATACCAGTGTCTAAAGATACATTAGCATATATAGATAATAGGCACCGGTACACCTAATCAATGTCAACGCTCATTTTTCAGCACCGATTTTGTTTTTTGATCCGGTGCTTAGATATTTTTAGCCCCGGAAATTCTAGTTAGTTGTCTGGTTTTTAACAGTGGTATAATATTATTAGTAGCACTGGTAGCAAATCAATGTACAGTGTTTGAAAAATTATAGCACCAGTACTTGCTTCATGAAATGACTAGTGCTAGATTTTCCGAAAAATTGGGCAGGTTAATTTTTGAATTTGAAAACCATCGCGGATTAACCACATGGAAAATGGATTATATTTAATCCCAAAAAATTGTATAAGAAATTGTAAATTTGGTATTGAATAAAAAATGATTCCAAAAATGATAAAATAAAAGAAATCAGAAAATATCCATGTTAATACACTTTTTCCCATCACTCATCCAAACATAACACTCAATTAAAGTCTCATGGATCATTTTTAGAATGTTTTGCAAAATTAGTAAGCCATGTCTTGCACCATTTGTTCGCCACCCCTTGAAGTTCATAGGCTTGGTATTGCCCTTAGTCTTTTGGAAAAACCTGCGATTCGATTCGATTAAATGTTAGTTAGTAGGAGGGGGTACTGCAAGAGAAGGCAAAACTGTTGTTATACGTTCAGATTTTTTTACGCTTACATCAAGTGGATTACTCGAAGTCGTTTCATAGCCAGTTTCTCCAGGAATAGCATGAAATAGTAGCCGCACTCCCAGCTACCTCTTTGTCCCCAGTGCTAAGACACAATACTATAATGCATAATGCATAATCACTGTAAACATCAAACCAAACTATAAAGTATGTGTAAAGTTTTATAGTGCATATTTACGTAGATGTTTGTTATCTTCCAGCTAAAATCGACTGAGAGTTCATTCTTCCTCTTCTCCATCTCATATTAACGTGCAAGCCTAGGGAAATTTTGTTGACTAAAAGAACTTAGAAAATTCAATGGTAATAATGAAGTCTACTTTAACGGATATTATTACTTGGAAAGAACTTGGGAACCGACGTAATCGTTAGATTTTATACCGTCGGAGAGTGTGTCCAATGTGAAGACATTGTTTATACCGGGACAAATGTGAATAAGGAACCAATGGGAGTTGCATTAGCATTTAAAAAATTAATAACTAAGGTGAATTTTACTATAGTATGCAAACATTAATGTAATGTATCCAACCTCCGGAGATAGGGCACCAAATAAATGTAGGCGTCCGATGCAACCACAGTGTTCCAGGTTAGGGAAAACCGGCTGTCAATGTCATCCTCCTCATGACCGGTGTCATTTCTTTCGATGTTTGCGACACATAATTGGATTCTCCCCTTCCCTCCACTTTAATCCACAGGTGCCTGTTAGCATAAAATTCAATTCAATTCATGTCATCGTTATTTTATGTAACCGAAAAAGGAAAATGATGAATTTGAAACTCACCCCATCCACAAATATAACTGGGAGTTCGAGATCCATGTATTGCCATGAAAATTGTCGAGCTTGCATCCAAATTCCAACATTTTCTCGATGTCAAGTCCACATTTGTGTGTTCTAGCAAATGTGAATACAAGAAATTGGGTGAAATGTATAACCTTCCCGCAAGCATTCATTTCAGTTGCCATGGCATTGCAATGTTTGATGAACTTCATCATCATTGAATACTCAGTTAATTTGCGGTGGTTTACAATCTGCAATTGGCCTGGTAAAAAATGTATTAAGTATGTGAAACTTGTCCAAATAGAATAGTAACGTGGTTTCGTAGAATTACCCATTTCAGCGCCTTGGTTGGCACCTCCAAATATTTTTTGCCCGGCCCGTAAATGGTTGTCGAACCGGATAGCTAGGTCGACGAAGTATTGATTGGCTATAACATGTGACGAGGAAACAATGTAATTTCGCTATTAGCATTTGAAAACTTCGAATATGTACAACATTAAAATTTTGTGAATAAAAATGTAACAGAAATACCTCATCCTCGGGAACCTCTAGGAATTCCCACTCCTTTTCAGAGGAATCATTGGCAGGAACTTCTTTCTCCGGCTTATTTGTGGTATCCAAATCTTGGTCGATCAGAGCCACGGGCCAGTCAACAACATATCCAATAGCCTCCCCAACATCGACTAATATGTGGTTGGCGGAGGGCAATCCAATTTTAGCATGGAATAGAGGGGTAGAAACTCAGACACGAACAACTCCACCTGCTGATGTATGATTGTTGGTGTTTGTTGAGAAATCCCTTGCCACTATGCCCCTGGACCTGTCTAGTTGCTTCACGAATAATGAAACTTTCTCCCCATTCTATCATGCATTGTAGCACAACAGTATATTTGTTAGAAAACATGTAATAATATGTTTTTAAAAATACTAGTGATGACAGAAATAAAATGAACTTGTAATCCAATTTTTTACCTCCTCATCGTCCTTCTCGTTGCTTGGATCACCCTCAGATTTTGTCAGTGTTGCGCTAACTTGGCACAACGCATTTTCAATGAATGTCTTGGGATCATCGAGCCCCACCTGTATTTGGATCCTTCCAGCTGTTGCAATCCCCTTGACAAGCAAGTTAAGGTATGCTACCATCGCCTTCACCACTAGTTGGTCTGCAGGTTGCTTCTTTTTTATTGGTGGGTTGGGGGACGAGCTGCTACCACATTTTCTCCTGGTTCGGGAAAGATGGGGTACGGAAACATCTTTTGGAAGGTTGGTTTGGAGACCCCTATACCTCCCTGGGTGATCCTTTTTACCAGGTGTCTTTATGAGGATGTCCTCCCCAAGTTCCAGGACCAATGTCCCCCTAGCAGCCTCCTCATTCATCCGTATTTGTTATTAGTCGTAAAATATTATATTAAAATGAAAAATTAAATTAACCTGTAAAATATTTTATCTAGAATATACGAGTATACTTTAAAATGACCAATATATGAAAATACTTATAATATCTTTAGCGAAGGCTCTGTCCTTCGGGTCACTGTATGTCGTCTTATTTTCCAGCTTGGTGGACTCGAGATAGACCAATGATTTGTCCACAGTGAAGTCCATGTCCCTAATATCTTTCTCAATTTCCTCCTCTGTCAAGCCCGGGGCAGCCAGTTTTGCTCTCTCTTCTTCCTTGTGTTTCTCAATTATCCTTTCCCTAGTGACCTGTGACCGCTCATTCCACTCCGATGTGTATAAACCTTTCTCTTTGATTGGTCTCTAACCATCGCAATTATTTTCTATCAATATCAAAACAAAAGTTCTGTTAGTATTTCGAAACCGATATAAGTAATTCATAATGAAATTAAATTGTGAAAACATGAATTGTCATAAACATGTTACCCTAAATTTGGGTGTCATCCTCATTTTGTAGAATCTGTGCCACTCCTCTTCCTCCATCCATTTGTACTTCTCCCATGATTTTGTATTCTTTTTTTGTGCCATCTTCCACCTGCTTGATGTATTTTTTCATAATTTTAATTTCTAGTTCCTTGTGCGTTTCCGGCAGCGACGTACACAAACTCCTTCAATTTTTTATGTTGGGAAGGGGTCAATTTCTACTCAAACTTGAAGCTTGCCTGCATTTGAATTTACAAAACAAGTGAAGTTAGTTAATATTTTATATGCACATATTTGGAAATAAATTTACATAATAGTAATGATGGAAATAATATAATCTCTATAGTGAAATAAACTTACCATGATGTCCTTCCACTCCTTCTCCTTGGTGTCATCGGGTACGTTATTCCAATGCCTATGAGTCCCGAACTTGATTCGCAGTCGAACTGCATAGTAATGCATAGTTACAATATACAGTCCACTCAATCCAATTATTCATGCAGATCATGTCAGATTAATTGAAATGTACCGGCATCAGATCCCTCTCATTCACGAGAAAAAACGATTAGCAAGTGGTCGTACCTCGCTCTTTGCACCAAGATCCAATCTCAAGATTGTCGAAGGCTTTGCCATGCTTCACCCCTGCCTTGGACACATCACCTGTCCCGACCTTCTTCTTGGGATCCTTCTTGGTCGGAGGCTCCTCATCCTATGAGGACGACACTGTATCATTTTCCTCACCGGGTTTCTCAAATTGTATGGCCAGGGGAACGGTGGGTGTGCAACACCTCTCTTTCTCTTGGTTCCAACAATGTTTTTCTTTCCCTTTGGAGGTATCTGCAAGGATCACAAATGAAGTGAGGGTTAATAGGTGAAAAATGGACTAGAAATTAAATCCATTCAAACAAGCAATCCAATTCCACAAACCAATATAAAATTTCAAAGGTCCAAACCAATCTGAAGTTCACAATTCATAACATTCCAAATCGTCGAGAACCACATCATGCCATCAAAACATTGACATGCATGATATCAAAAAATATTAAACCACAATGGAATACAAATCCAAGTCCAACATTCATCCTAAAAAATCTATCAAGCCAAGCCTTATATTTTCACATTCAATTTTATAGAATTTAAAGGAAAACATGAAACTTTCTCCACAATATGAATGGAAACTTACCATTTTATTGCAATGAACACATCGAATACTCGACATGCAGGATATTGCAAAGAATCACACCACACTGGAATACAAATCCAAGTGCCACATCAAACCAAAATACTCATACACATCAAGCCTTCTACTTTTACAATCTAATGTCAAAATCCCAAACTCTATCCCCACTATCAATGGTAAACTAAACTTTACAATGGTGGAAATTGGATGTGTTGAATGGCGAACAATGAGTACTCCCCGGAAAAATGAAGAACCACCGCGGCGGAGCCTGATACCGAGTTATGGAGTCGCTTGCCGGAGCCCTAGGCTTTAGATCCTTTGTGGTAGATGAATTATGGAGGCGCTAACTGGTGGCTTTGGAATGGGGTTCCTTTCCAAGGTGGCTGTCGAACAGAAGTTGCTTGAGTAAGACGATGGCGGAGACTTTTGAAGAGATGGAGAAGTGGCCTCGCTTAAATACAATGGCAGAGGACAATGAGGAGGATGATGGAGTTATGTGGATATGAGTGGGAGATGTGGGGATTTATGGAACCGCCAGATTTAATGGCGGATGCGACGTTATGGCGGAAGGCAAAGCAACTGTCGGAGTTTTGGCTTCTACGATTTATATATTGTTAGCATTAGCACCGGTATAAGGGGGGAGTACCAGTGCTAAATATAAAAATATAATATTTTGATAGAGGAAACAGTGTAAATGTAATAACATACCAGTGCTAATTTATCAAGATATCGGTGCCTGTTATAACAAAAGCAGCTGCTTTATGCTACTTTAAATATCGATTTTCAAACTGATAGCGGACAGAGGCTCAAGGTTATTTTTTTCTAAGTGTTGAGCACCGGTACCCTAACCGGTGCAAATATGTGTAATAACGGTGCCCATATTATTAAAAAGCAACTGCGCAAACCTTCTTTAAATGCGTATATTAATTCTTGAAATGAAGAGAGAGCTAAGATTGGTTTTTGTTTTCTAAGTGTTGATCACCGGTTTATCAACCGGTGCTAATTGGATAATATACCAGTGCCAGGATGTTTTCATTTTCTAGCCATATGGTTTGAGAATATTTCAACAATTTTGTTTCCCTCGCCTAATACTAGAACCAGTATATCATTTAAAATACCGATTCTAAATTTTGAATTTCAAGTTTGAAACTATTTTCTTGTTGCCCACAAATTTTCAAAAGGCTTATATGGCCATTAATTACCCTTTTATTAGCAATAACTCTATTTATGCATGGACATGTTTGCGGGGTTGCTTGATCAAATGAGTGTTATATAATTAATTTAAAATAATTACACTCAAGCTCGTCTTATGGTTAAATTTAATACGCCTCATTCCGTTGCTACCCTCCGCATGAAATTTCATTTCATGGAATAAATGTAGTAAATAAAGATAGAACTTCATTTTACGTCGTTTGAGGAAAAATGCTAGTAAACGATCCAAATTAAATGATAGACGTTTATATAGTGTTAATGAATAGAATTCGAGAACATTAGAGAAGACTTATACGTTGCTGATAATTGATACCAATTTTGTGTTCAAGTAGGAAAATACATTAGGATGGTCAAATGTTCAATTAACTTCCAGCGGAATTCCATTTGGAGTCACGATCACACTTTTTAATTTTTGTAGTTTAGTCCCTCCAAGATTTTTAGAATTATCGAAATCTGAAATTGGATTAGAAAATTTGAAATTCAATATATAGGGAGCTTAAATATATTTTTTGGACATATTTGTGACATGGGAAGTGCCTTGCTTGAGGACTTGATCACTACACCAAATTATTATTAAATTACACTGTGGCTCATATGTTTGTTTACACAAGGAGTATTGCTCCAAAGTACATGATTTTTAGCATTGTAAGTTTATCAACTTTGATTTTCAACTTGAAAAAATAAAATTATTGTGCAAATAGTGATTAATCACCGCAACCTATATTACCAAACCAGTGCATTAGAGTATCATACCGGTGCCTATTTTTTTAGTACCGGTACATTACCCGGTGCTCATAATTTTTTACCTGTGCAGGATGTTCAAGCAATTACCCCAAATTTAAATGACAACGTTCAAGCAACATTATATATGTATTATTGATAAAAAAAAATGTAGGCGCAACACTAAACATTTTGTCAAGAAATAGTTAGATATTTGTGCTACATAGTTTGTCCAAATTAAAACATCATTGGAATCAAGAAATAACAACATAATGCAATCTATAGAATTCATGGATAGTAATGCAAAAATGGTTCCCATTCCTCAATGGCAGCTGTTTTTTCCAAGTCGTGCGACGTAGATCCCACATGAATGTCATGTGCGTTCTCATTGTCGTTGAACGACGGAAAAGGTCCAACTGCATTAACAGCTTCCAGAAATTGGTAGTTCATCATTATCCCCATATGATCGAACCATTTCTATTGCATTTGACAATCTAATTGCAAACTTTGAAACCCCGCCTCCAATGTCGAAACCCTGGATTCAATTGACGGCGCAGGCGCAGGCGCAGGGTTTGTTAGTCCAACCTTACAGAATGAATCAACGGATATTGGCACCATAGAGTGGCCAAATGTGTCTTTGTCATAGTTTTGTACCCCCGCTTTTGAATACAATGACAAAATGAGGTTGCAGGAACCATAGGTTCATGTCTTGTCCTCGTCCCGTATTAGATTCTAATGCAAATATTGTCCAACGTTCCAACGAAGCTAGTTTTTAATTGCATACATCATGGTAACCGGGTCGAAATGGCATGCTACGAGATGATACCATGCATTCATTTCCGGTGTAAGCAGTTTCTTCAGAAACTTGGACCACCCGGGAAAACTACGTCATCAATATTCGTGCGCTCCCTTGTGATGCACTACAAGAATCTTTAATAATCATCAACGGGCGGCTCACTTAAATCAAAATTATTCAATGATAACCGCTCGTTCTCCACCCTTGGTACATCAGGCAATCCGTACAAATCATTGATAACGGCTGGAGATAGAGGGATGAATTTCCCACGGAATAATACCGTTTTGGAGCCCATTTGACACCGCAGGTTGCATAGAACTCTCTGACGATGGTGAGGTTGAAGGCGGGTGAAGTTGCACAAAGTGTTTTCCATCTCAAGTGCTTAATATTTCACCAAAAGGTGGATTTTCTTCTCCTCCCCTTTTAGGATAATGCTTCCACAAACGATAATTTTGGGCTAACAACAAGGCATCCTCGGACACAAACCTATCCATCGATTGTTCGAATGAGATCCACTTTCCGGGGAAGAAACTCCTTCTTTCCTAAGCCTCTTACTTGGAGTTTTGGGGGCCACAACCTTCATTAGACATAGAAGCATTTTATCAAACACCTTGTGTGCAAATTAATGTACTCAAAATTGTAAAGAGTTCTAACAGCTTGACAATCCGATTATCCATACAATAATCATCTAATATGCCTAATACGTACACAAAATCACAAATGAATCCAAATTAGAACCATAACTGGAAGCAAGACAACCCACATATAAGTTTGGAGTATTAGCAAATGTTATTCATTATGTAGTCATTGGCAAATATAAGATTCAATTATTAGAGATCAATATATGGGCAAAGTGAAAATATGATATTACCTTGAAGTGTATTGGAAGAAAACTTAGAGTTTATTTGATGTTGATATCGAGGTCGAAAGAGAGGGCTGATGATGAAATGAAGGAGTGAGGAAGAAATTTAAAATGTTCAGGGAATTTAGCACCAGTACAGTAACCCTCATACAAGTGCATCTTTGGCAAAAGCAGCTGCGTTGGGCCGCTTTAAATGACGAATTTAAATCTGGAAGTGGGCAGAGGCTAAGGGTTTTTTTCAAACTGTTGAGCACGGGTATAATATCAGGTGCTGATTCGACAAACATACTGGTGCCTATTTTGTTAAAGCAGGTGCGTTGGGTTGCTTTAAAAGTGGAATTGAAATCTTGAAGTGGGCAGCGGCTTAGGGGTCAATTTTTTTCAACCTATTGAGCACCGGTATAATATTATGTGCTAATACGATGAACAAACCAGTGCCTATTTTGATAAAGAAGCTGCGTTGGGCTGTTTTAAATGTGGAATTGAAATCAGGAAGTGGGCGGGCAGTGGCTTAAGGGTCAATTTTCTCCAACTGTTGAGCACCGATATAATATGCGGTGCTAATACGATGAATAAACTGGTGCCTATTTTGATAAAGCAGCTGAGTTGGGCTGCTTTAAATGTGTAATTGAAATCTGGAAGTGAGCAGTGGCTTAGGGGTCGATTTTTTTTCTAACTGTTGAGCACCAGTATAATATCTTGTGCTAATACGATGAACAAACTGGTGCCTATTTTGATAAAGTAGCTGCATTGGGCTGCTTTAAATGTGGAATTTAAATATGGAAGTGGGTAGCGGCTTAGGGGTCGATTCTTTTTCTAACTGTTGAGCACCGATATATTATCTGGTGCTAATACGATGCCTATTTTAATAAAGCAGCTGCGTTGGGCTGCTTTAAATGTGGAATTTAAATCTGGAAGTGGACAGTGGCTTAGGGGTCGATTTTTTACTAACTACTTAGCATCGGTATATTAACTGGTATATTGACCAGTGTTATTGTGTAAAATACCAGTGTCCGTCGCCTCAAAGGAAAACAGAGCATGTGCCCTACCTATTTGCACCGGTATTAACCGGTTCAAATGCAGATTCTACAATAAAATTCACCATTAAACATACATAATTAATCAATGTCTTAATACGGAACACTAGGGACCACTTAGATTTCATTTAGGCTCTTTGAAAAGGTTACAAGTGCCTACAAAATAGAAGGAAACATTAAACACTAAATCCCTATCTTTTACTTTTAAGTACTACATCACTACCCACAATATGACCATCATTGTCCACCTGCAAACCGTCCCCATGTGATCGTCTACGTACCGGTGGTCCACCCATGTCTTCCAAACTTTGGAATGCTGATGGAAACTCCCCAGTGTCAAATTTAGCTGGGTGATCGATTTCATCATAAAAATAAAAAAATCCCATGTAGGACACCATGCCACTTCTTATTGCTAGGGTCCTGAATATAAAATACTTTCCGACCTTGGGCGGCTAGGATGAACTTGTCATTCTTTTAACCAACTTGATTTAGGTTCACCAGTGTAAAACCCATTGGGCTTCTCTAAATGGACACCTGCATCGTTCTCGACCCTTCAACACAAGAAGACAACAACTTTAAACTCCACATAATCCGACTCTCATATCTTCTCGATCACACCATAAAAGGACATAACAACAACTATAGGGTTATTTTCTTTCTTGCTTGACTACCACAGGGATTCAAATTCCACATAAACCCTTTTGTTCTGCGTAGTACTCTTGCTATCTTTCTCAACCTTTGAGAAAGTAAACCCATTCATATCGAAAGCCTGGTATCTTTTCACTGTGCAGTTAGGTGTCCTTGTAAATGCACGAATCTTAGCAGGCATTCCACCAACATTACAACGATTGCAAAACCAATTGACAAAAGTTGAAGAATGCTTCAATTGTATCTGATTGAAGGCTATTTCAGATGGATTTCCTCTAACAATGAAATTTGCTCCTCAACATATATTGCAGTCTCACTACTGTTTTGCAAAACATAAAGGTGTACTTTCATTAGCTCAGCATTGTAGGGAGTGTAAAGTGTACCTTTGGACCGTGGGATTCCACTCTTCCTGCCACTTTGCACATGCTTTGGAACTCCAATTGTTGTTCTCCCAATCAAATTCGTAGTGCAATACTCAATTATCTCCTCTGTGACATACCTCTGCACAATGCTGGCATTGGGTCGGCTACGATTGTGTACGTAGGACTTAAAGACCCTCATGTGAAGCTCAAACGGGTTCGACCGCATACTCTGATTTCCCTAAACACATGAACGACGGGATGTACTATAATGTCGAAGAATGTTGGGGGAGAGTACTTCTCAAACATACACAACACTACAATCTCTTCGTGTTCCTAATCATCAAGATGTTTCCTGTCAATATTCATACGACAAATAGAGTTGAAGAAAAAACACACGTGCATGATGATAAATCTCACCTCCTCCTCCATGACACCCTGGATGGCAACGAGAAAGATCTATTGCATCAAGACATGACAATCATGTGATTTCCAAGCATTCAGATGCAATTCATCATCACATATCGACTTACATTGGAACAGTAACCAGACGGTACCTTCACCCTCTTCATACACTCATAAAACAACTTCCTCTCAGTCATTCAAAGGTTGTAAGGGCCTGGTGGAAAGTACATCTACTCACCATTCACCTTCGGAGCTAAATCAAATCTTATACCCAGTTCTACCAAGTTCTTCCATGTGTTCAATCTATCCTTGGTCTTGCCAGGAATGTTAAAGAGAGTTCCAATTAAACTCCCGCACACATTCTTCACTATATGCATCACATTAAGATAGTGGCGAACCTCCAAATTCCCCTAGACGGAAAATAAAAGAAAATAGATATTTTCTTCCATGGCCTATTGTTAGAAGGAACCACCTTTGATATATTTTTTCCAAGGACAACATTTAATTTCCTCACCTTGATATGGACGGAAAAACCACTCAATATTCTTGGGGCCTTCCTCCTCTCTCTCCCTCCAATGAAATGAATTACATCATCTCATAACTTGTGCTTCGTATGGAGAAATTTCTATTAGCCAAGATACACGGTCTTCTTACCATTCTTTAGCTGCTAGAAATTAGTACCTTCCTCGCACACAAGACATGTCTTGTGACCCTTAACCACATAACCAGAAAGTTTACCATAAGCTGGAAAATCATTTATCGTGCAAAAACGAATGGCCTTCAAATTGAACTTGGTCCCACGATAACGGTCGAACACATCAACACCGTCGGACCACAAAACCTTCAGATCTTCAATGAGAGGGGCTAGATAGGTATCGATGTTGTTTCCAAGTTGTCTCGGACCAGAAATCATCAAAGGCATCAAAATATATTTCTGCTTCATGCAAAGGTAGAGAGGTAAGTTGTAAATGTAAAGCATAACCGACCATGAACTATGTTTCGAAGACATGTTACCAAAGGGATTCATATTATCAGTACACAAAGTCATCCTCAAATTCCTAGGTGAGACTGCAAACGCTGGATACATAGTGTCAAATTCTTCCACTGATCTACATATGCAAGGTGACTGATAATGTCATTATCAAGACACCCCTTGTCCATGTACCACGTTATGCTCTTCGCATCCTCAGCGTTCTTAATCAACCTCTTCAGCCTCGGGACAATAAAAAGGTACCACACGCATTTAACGGGGACACATTTCCTTACCTTCACCTTAACCTCATCATCGAGAGCCTCAATCCTTCGTTCCTTATAACGAGGAACGTGACATACGGAGCAGGAAACCTCTTTCTCCAAATGACCCCTATACAAAACACAATCATTGGGGCATGCATGTTTTTTTACACTCCATCCCTATTAGACACAAAATTCTCTTCACACCATATAGGTTGTCCGGTAAATCATTTCCCGAGGGCAGCTTATCATTCAAAAAAGTGAACAACTTATCCATGCTAGTGTCACTCCAAGAGCTAACACCTTTCATGTTGAAAAACTCCATCAAACACGACATGATAGTGTCGTTCTTCTTGCAACCGGGAAGCAACAGTTTATCCTTCTCATCCAGAAATTTTGAAAGTACGTCGGGCCTGCCTCTGAATTCATCCACCACCTCCTCACACATGTCATCCAAATACACATCTCCAAAACATTCACCCTTATTACCTACAACCACCTCCGGCAGTAGTTTCTCACCGTGAAAGGTCCAAACTAAATAATCCTTTACAAACCCTCTCTTGTACAAATGGAGTTGCAACAAGTCTTGATCGTCAGTACGATTACGATTCTTACATTACGACAAGGACATAATATGAGCGTTTCACCACCAAATGCATGCTCCATAAACTCCCCAACAAAAGCAATAAATTCATCATTGATCAAACTAACATTCTCATACACATGCTTCCTTCTCTTAATGACACGGTACACATCTACAATCAAATCAATGTGCATCAGCTTCACTTCCACAAAAATATATACACGTCTATCCCAAAACTTCATTATAATCATGAAACATCAATTTACAATCCACAACTTGCAACATCACAATAGTACAACAACTTATCACACCACATGCTTGAAAAGGTTGTCCAATACATCAACAATACTACCTAAAAAACTCATTTCATGCATAGCTTGGAAAATACATTACAATGATCAAATGTACCCGAATGCAAAAAATAAATGTCAACCTATCATTCCCCACATACACCAAAATATTTATTAAATTAAAGCAAAGTATAAAGTACCTTCAAGAGTATTCACTGATGTGCATTCAATGTCTTATTCATCCAAAAATTGTCATTAATGAATACAAAAAAACTTCTTCCACTTTTTACCTGCATGAAAATATGTGGTAGGTGGGGATTTAATGCACCATTAGCACAGGTATTAGTAGTTTATACCGGTGCAATTGCTTAGTCAGACTCATTGGAACCGTGAAGAATACCGGTGCTAACATTGTAATACAAAAATGGTGCTCGAGTTTTACAATTTCCAGCATTTTTTGGGCAACACCGGTATAAATATAGAACTAGTGCTGAAAATATTTTCCATGTCCCATCCCAAACATGTTGCACCGGTATTAAATCCGGTGCTAGTTCTAAAACATGATATCGGTGTTGGATTATATCATTTCCCGTATTTTTTTTCCTATCAGAACCGGTACAACTAATTATACTGCTACATAAATGTCATTATTCCCGCATCAATTTAGGACTAGCACCAGTTCTCAACACCGGTGACCAATTTACCGATGGTTAAAATAATCATTGTGCTTCCTCCTGAAATAGGCACCGGTATGTTAATACCGGTGTATTTGTTCACAAAGGCACCGGCCTCAACAATTTTCCATGTCCAACCGGTGCTATTGCCAAAATTAGCACAAGTTTTCTTGCATCAGTGCCTGGGGGGATTTGAATACGATTTGAAGACGATTTTGGTGTTAAACATAGCAACTTATTTATCGATAGTCGCATTGTGCAACAAATATAACCAGGATGTGTTTAACCAATGCTAACGCTTGGATTCCGCTTACTTCATACTTCATACTTCATACTTCATACTTCATACTCAGGTCATATTGAAATGGAATGAGGGAATGAAGCTACTCATATTTTAATAGAACCAGAGATATTCAAATACAAGCTCTTAATTAACAGCAGACAGTTACAATTAGCATACTAGCTCATTAAGAAGAGCTACTGGTCAACTGTAGTATGAAGACAGTGTTTCACCTCATCTTATCTTTTGCATTTTGGAAACTGAGCTCCGAATTCTTGAATTCTTTCAAGCTGCTCAGAATTGTACTGAGTTATGTCATAAAGACAACTGTTCAACATTCCATTATACCAATTCTAATCTGTATAGTATCATACTCGGCGTTGACAAAGAAGATGGGAGTCTTTATATGCCTTGCCATATTTTCCGGAAACACACATAAACTCCCACTACTACAAACTAAGGTTAATGTAACACTTTCCTTACAACACTTATTTAAAATGTTACAATACCTTATAAAGTGTTACTTAAACTTTTGAAAAGTGTTACCTAAGTTTTTAAAAGTGTTACTTTAGGTCTAATGTAATATCGCCTAAGGTAATATTTGTAAAAATATTACTTTAGGTGCCATTGTAACACTTTGAACCTATTGCTACACTTTTACAAATATTACGTTAGGTCTAATGTTACATCGCGTAATATTTGTAAAAATGTTACTTTAGGTGCCATTGTAACACTTTGAATCTATTGTAACACTTTTACAAGTATTACCTTAGGCGATGTTACATTAGATTTAATGTAACACTTTTTAAAATTTAGGTAACACTTTTCAATATTTATATAACACTTTTTAAATTTTAGGTAACACTTTTCAATATTTATATAACACTTTTCAAAGTTTTAAATAAAACTTTATAAGTCATTGTAACATTTCAAATAAGTGTTGCAAACAAAGTGTTACGATAGCTCTAATATGTTGTAGTGTCCCCTTCTTTTTCATGTTCTTCATCTCCTCTTGACATGAAGGATGCACATTTTGCGGCATCCCGTGTGTCTAGACTACTCCGTCAAAATATTCTTCAAAACTCCGGATACCCGAAATGTTCTTCATGTTGACCAAGGATCCAGCATCCCCAGCACATTTCATGATAGTACGTGAAGGAACAACGGCATTTAAGACAAAAGTGATGCTGCTGTCCGCACAGACCAGTGATGCAAGGAGGATCAAAAGAAGCGGGTAGAATTTGTTCATCATTTTCAAGGAGCAGAAAGAATTTTGCTTCTGGTGTGAACCGACCCAAAGAAAATCACAGGATTTATGAAAGACATAGGAGATTAGGAAGGACGGAACCAGGAAAGCAATAAGTCTGAGCTCGTTTTCTTTGGTTTTCTGTTTTATACTACGAATTACCATTGGTAAGTGAAACGTGGTTGGGTGATTTATGCTCTGTTTGGCATTGCTTATAAGCCCAGTTTTTTTTTTTTAACTTATAAATTAGGTGCTTTTAAAAAAATGCAGAAACTGTTTTTTATGCAAAAGGTAGACCAGCTTTCAAAAAAAGTCACGCATCTTTTTAATTACTTATTTTCATTCTTTCCTTAAATACCCACTCCTTCCTTCTCCACCCTTAGACGATCAATCACACAATCGACACCACCTTCATCCTCGTTGTCGCTCTTATTCTCAGCTACTTATTCTCGTAGAGAAGCAGAAGCTAGTTTTGCTTATAAGATCAGTCCTACCAAACAGAGCCTTAAATTTGTGGTTATGTCATTGATTTGAAACAAATAGAACTGCCCATGAGCTTAGATAAAGTTGCACATACCATTTTAGTGTACTTACTCACTTAGTGCTCTTCCCTTCTTTTTTTCCTTTCATCAAAAGTTGGTCGTTTCCTTTCAGGGACCAATATTGCACATTCAATTGGCCCATACCCTTCTCTTTCCTTTTTCTTTTCTTTCATTTTGGGTGCCTCATAATATGACTATTACCTGATTTTTTTTCTTTTTTAACTTTCTCACCCAACTTGTACTAAAACGAAGACAATGAGTTGACTTTACCTTTAATTATAATTATCATATTAAGCCTTATGTGTAGATACTCCATCCAAATTCTAACATTGACATTCTTTTACTCCACATTTTACGATAATTTTCAAATAATATACTAAGTAATTCTATCATCATGCGAGATATCTTTAAATTCTAGATTCTTATAACATATATATTTTAAATATTAAAAAAATATGCCAATAATAAATATTATTCAATTATCACTAGTTAAGCATTGATTAAAAAAGGTGACGATCAAATGTAATAAAATAAAACAATACAAGGAAACTACTTCCTTTCGTCATATTATTGTAATATTATATTCCTTACCCTAGTGCAGGAATAACCATTAACAACTTCGATTTGCCATTTGTAAAAATTGGCACGGAACCACAGTCCATAGAAGTCATTCAGAGATGAAAAATATCAAATGACGACTTCAAGCAACCAATGAAAAACGGTTATTTGACAACCATTGTGTACTATATTGACAACGACAAAGGTTATTAACAACCACTATTGAATGTGTAGATTAACGTCGGTTATCAATAAACACCGTGATCAATTACTACTAGTTTTGGCTTCTGATATGACATCGGATCGGTGTTCCGAAATTGTAAGTTTAGTCTACCTATTACAAGTCAATTGTTGAGCATTCGCGCATTTATTCTAGGAATTTGTTAACAGGAAAACCCAAGAGGAATTGAATTTAGACAAATTCTAGTGCCACACTCAAAAATTGAATGGATAGTTTTGATAATTGAATTGGTTGACTAGAATTGAATCCCTGCAACTTTTACAACTATTTAATGGTGCATTGGACCTCATAAGTGTTCACTCCCCCTCCTTTTTCAAACTTTTTATGATTGAAAGATTTTTTCCTTGAATTTTAGGGGAAATTAAGCCATCAATCACTTCTTGTTCAATTTTCCAAATTTTATCTATACACTTAACATGATTTTTCCTTGCAAGTAAATTATGTATGTCAATAATGTTGTCATTCTTCTCTTTCCATCAATGAGTGGAAGAAAGACAAAAAAAAAAGTGAAAACTCAAATGAGTCCCTAATCCATAATAATGGTCTATCAGGAATCGGAAGAAGTAAACTACTACTGGATATTTTTACTCAACAACAATCATTTTTTCATTTTCTATTTTTACTTAACAATAACCGCCATTCTTCCATTTTCTTCAATGAGTGGAAGTAAGGTAAAACTAAAAAAAAAAAAAGTGAAAACTAAAATGGATTCCTAATCTACGATAATGGTCTATTAAGAAAAAAGAAGCATATGCAGTGTTTAGATTTTACAAGTCTTTTTATATGTATTTTTTTATCAGTTGTTTCCTTTTCTTTGCCAACTTGCCACGCAAACATAAAAAAGAAACTGACCCTTCTAAAGAGAGTAAGACCATGTTTATCTATATCCCAACCCAACCAAAAATTTCAATTAAATATTATATCTCTCATCAGTGGCAGAACTAGGCCAGGTTTTGAGGGGCGAAGGGGCGGGGCGAAGTTCAGCACCTGAGGAGGGGCGAATTTGAGGAGGGGCGGATGAAGAATAATTGTATGATTACCCCTTCATTCACCGGATTTTGGGGGGCGGCCTCACCGGCTCGCCCCTCCCCCAATTCCGCCACTGTTATCAACGATACAAAATCTTTATTTCCTGTAATCGAAAATCCAATGATAATATGAATTTTTAGGAAGAACAGTTCAATTTGCCGGTTGACACAATTTCAAAAGTCCATTCATGAAGTAATATTTTATTATTATTTTAAAAAAAGAGTACTATATACTGAAGTCAATTTTGGTGTAAAAGATAGTGTTAGTTGTGGTGTGGTCACACATTTCCTTTGTCTGATTTCCACCTGTGCTCAGTCCCCACAATTCACAAACGTGTAAAAAACAAAAGAAATGACGGTTCGAAGGTTGTCCTCTTGCAACATATATATCACCAAATTTACTTTGCCACAAATAATCAAATCAGAGATCCAAATGCAAAAACTCTAGGGTTCAACTTTGAAGATGGGATCAGTTCGTAGTATAATGCATATGCTCTACACAAATGGACAATGTATAGGAATGATTGGGACTTGTCACAAATTTCTTTTTCCACCAGAAAATTGATCAGCAAACATTCCTACCGCACCGCCCTTTTCACCCTAATGGCATGGAGTTTCTCTTTTCACATTGTGTTTTTGATAAAGTTAGGCTGAGAATAATAGTATTACTTAAATTTATTATCTTTATATTCAATGTAAGCAAAACTCTTTGTTGTTCATGATAATTGAAAAGAAATACCCTCCATAGATGTAGGGCATGAAAAACTCTTGGTTGTGATGACTGAAATGGTCGATAAAGGATCAGCGTCCTCGAGTAGATATTGTAATTTTACTCGAATCCGACTAATATTTGATTCGTAAAAATGGACGAATACTTGAATAAATTATTAATGAGTTGAATGATGAGTGATTCGAGTGAACATGTGAATAATCGGGTTGGGTGGTGGATGATATTTTTTCATCCACTACCTGACCCATATATCCGTCACCCATTCGATTTATCACCCATGCATAAATAACCCTATTAAATTTCGAAAGTGCGGGTATGACCTTGTAAAGTCTAGATGTGCGAAACTAACACTGACTTTTAGTAAAATTGTGCAGTTATACCCATTTTGCTCAATTTCGGCGTTGACTCAATGAAGTCAACTGTTGACCAAACATAAAAAGACATAAATGTCCTCGGGCTCAAAATAGAATATTTGATGACCATTCTACCTCTAGGCACGCCACCACCCTGCCACTGCCACTCCACCACCTCGTCGTCGCCTAAAACCACCACTTACGTCAAGAAATCCCAGCCCCGCCACCCTAGACCAGCCGCCCAACTCCACCGCCCAACACCCTAGCCAGGCCACCCAAAAATCCTGGCATCGCCACCCTTGACCCCGTCGCCACTCCCGCCGCCACCCCCACCGCGCAAAAACATTAGTTCCGCCGCCCAGAAAC
>JAULKM010000008.1:4599815-4623023 GCA_032355605.1 Rubia tinctorum
TGGTCGTCTCCCTCCCCCGTTCTCCTCCCCCGCCCCGTTTTCTTCTCCTCACCGCCCCGCTCGTTTCAACCGGCTTGTTTTCTGGCTCGTTTCCCCATTTTCTCCTAATCGTAAATTGAACCATCCACTAGCGTGCATTTTTTCCGATTCTCGTTTCCCGCCGGGACGGTGGCGGTGAGGTGCTGGTGGCGACGGTGGCAATGAGGTGGCGGCGGTTAACGGTTCACTTTTAATTTTTGTTTTTCAATTTTATTTTAAAATAATTTTTTTGTGTTTTAAAATTAATTTTTTTTATACACGTACATACATATTAGGGTGTAAGTAAGTAAAATATAGGGCGAGATATACACCCAATCTTGTTGGTCACAAAACGTAGGGGTTATAGACAAAATTGTAGTGAGCTCTGTATTTACAGCCGCCATCTATGAAATTCGATCACTAAGATTATTTCTATTTACTCAGAGTAGGTTCTTAAAGTTATACATCTAACCTTTTGTTTATTTGGGTGTTATGCAATTAGAGGTGCAACTAGTTGGAAAAACTCTTCTATACCAATATTGTTTTTAGAGTCAGGTCAAGGATGGTTAACCTTCTTTTTTTAAAACTAGGTCAACCTCTTTTGATTAGACTCTGAACATTAAGAATCAAGTCGGGGTCACTTCATCCATCTCATACTAAATTTCACAGAATTTTTTCACGATATTAAAAAAAAAATTAACCGTTAATATATTTAACTCCATATAATAACGGTAAATAAAATATTTATATATAGAAACAATGTATTCAACAATATCACATACGATTATATTGTTTATAAATCTATTCAATATGTGGTCAAAGTTTAACAGTGTTGACTGTCAAATAGTAAGTGTGCAGTTTAGTTTGAAACAGGGGAATATATAAATTTAATACAATTGCTTTTTAGACACAGAGCCTTCTAATTATAAATGTATGATTCTGTATCTTTGCAAACAAAATTTACCATTCCTGATTAATACAAGAGACATTTATTTTATTTTATTTTATAAAAGGAACCTATTTTAATCATAATTTGGATGTATAATGTATGACTCATATTTCCAAGTACGCCATCATCATCATCATCATCATCATCTATAAAGTTCAAATTTACATCAAGGTCAAAGTCACTACCATTCCTAATCACAAGCATGCCCTTTTGTACATCTTCAAAAAGGCATGCCGAAGAAAAAAATCATCAATTTCCCAAAATTATTATCAACACATGAAAAACAAAGAATTCCAAGAACTCCAATTCATGAAAATCCCAGACCTCATTGATCTCCAGTTGGTGCTGGGGAAGTCCAGTACTGCTTCACAGCAATCAAAAGCTTCTCCCTTACATGAGGACCGCCTTCATGGTCTACCATTCTGCTCTCCCATTGAAGCCTATCTACAATCTCCTTAACATTCACAAGAACATCGACATCGTCCCGGATTATAACGCTGCCCTGAGGCCGCAATATCCGATCCATTTCCAGTAGGATGTCTTCCGCTTCGCATCTGACATGGACAGACAGAAAAAACAGTATTACAAACAAAACTCTGGTAATGGACCAAATCGGTTGAGTGAGTGCACGAGCGCTTACTTATCCTCGTACAGGCTGAAAACTTTGTCGGCGTGAATGAAATCATAAGTCCTAGGGTAAGTAGACATGGCCTCACTCCTGAGAAAACACCACTTTGTCTTAAAAACACTTGCAATGTAAGTTGAGGATACCAAATCAAAGCATTTTAGGTCATACTTACCAGTTCTGATAAGTGCCGATTAGTCCACGCTCGTAGATGATGCCGAGGGTGTCCAACTTTGCATCGACAGGTACAGCGTTCATGACCCAAACCGGGTCATTGACGAGAGCTGCAGCGAAACCTCCCAGATGAGCATTCATGTCGAGCAAGTTTCTGTACCTCCCCCGCTCAGCTAGCTGAGAATCCAAGGCCTTGTAGTGTGCAACTCGCTTCTTCCACAACTCCGTGTCTTCCTTAAAGATTTCCGCAGTGATCCCTTCTATACTTCCACTCGGGATCCTTGGAGGGACGGCTGTCAGTCTATCGGGCCATTTCTCTAGCTCTCCACCAGCGATTTCCCTGATATCCGACACTTCGGGTAGAGGAGTTATGCAGGTCTCCAATTTCGTGTACCTGAAGTGGCAGGACGATAAATCATGTTTTAAAACAGTTTGCATCAAATATCACGTAACACTTTACATAACTCTATTCTAAATTGACACAGGTCAATTCAACAGTGACGAGTCCCGGACAAATAATTGCCACCTTACATAGCTGAAAGTACAAACTAAGCAACATTTTAACACAATTTAAGTTCACGACAGAAATTCTAAGAGTTGAAAGGCAACATTACCATGCTTTATCTGGATCTTGCGCTTTGCAGAAAGGCGGCTTTTTGAACACCTTCCGATTGACAATGCAGTGCTTATGATTAGTCGGCTTTTGCCAAATCGCGAGATCATTCTTCTGAACAAACTTCTTCCAGCACAAGCTTTTCGCGACGCTCTCAATCTGATCCTGTTCTGCTTTAAGATCCTCCGGCTTCCTGTCCCAGCCCTGCCACCGGCTCTCCCAGTTTATAGGCGGGCCGGATAAAATCCAGAATCCACCCGGGCGTAAAATTCGATCAATTTCAGTCAAGTACAGCCCATCTGCTCAAACACATTTAAGCATAAACATCAAAAACTTTTTTTCATTAACCAAAACACTTCACGATATTCTACTCGTTAGATCACTGGAGATCACTTTAATGTCAATAAGAGTAAGAACTGATCACTTACCATTCTTTCCCCATGGGATGAGGCATCTCGAACAATGAGCCATGTCGAAGGATCTTGAAGGGTATGGCAACCGAATGGAGGCTAACACGCCAATTAACGCAGGAACTCCTCGCTCTAGAGCAAACTGAACCTGTGCAATGTGTGTATCCCGGGGTGCAAACGAGACGCTTATGATGCCTCTGTCAAATAGATAGGCACCCCAACTAGCAACCTGAAGAAAACAACGTTATATTTAAATATAAATGATACAAAGTGTTTCGACATAGCTCCATAGCAAGTGACAATTCACGTAGCGGGCTAAAAGCTTAGTTGTTAGCGAAGTTAGATTTATGGCTCGAAACCATGTTGAGCAGTTACATCAAAACTACCAATGTCAGCAAATCGAAGAATCACTCAAACAATTAGTGTAATCCTACCCAATAATGTATTTTGCTCATTTGAAGGCAATTCTGTCTTATATCTTGAAACTTGGGGCCAATGGATCACTCACACAAAAAAAAACCAGTCTCATATTCTCAAGCATTCATTGAATCAAGGTAGAATAATCTAAACACCCGACTTTTATCTTTAAATTTAGTTCGACATCATCTCCTTTTTTAATAAAAAACGACGCCGTTTTGATTGTGATACAGAGCGAGCACCAAAAGTGTTGAGCAAGATCCCGAAACAACCATTGGAACTACAAAAAGGGTAGCATTTGGTAGTGGACTTTTTAAAGCTCCATTTCCAATTTCCATTCACCTGCCATTTGCCAATGTTTTATTGTCATTTTGGTACTTTTTTGGTGATACAAATTTTGTTTCCTCGTGTATCTATTCTTGAAGTGTGAGGGAAGTAAATGTGGGAATAGGGGATGGGGTTTGAGTTAGTTCAGCATATGGAACCAAAGTATATATTTCTATGTTTTGGTACAAACCTATGCCCCCACAAATGCCTGTCCAAGAATTTCTTGAGTCATCTCCAAGGAAATTAACCAACTACTTTTTCTCTCTCTCTCTCTCTCACACAATCATTTCCCTGGTTCCAACTAGCCAATTCACCAAAGCAACAATTTCATTGTTTCAATGGAGTTGTTTTACTCCACCTAACCTCCAAAGAAAGAAAAAACACACACATGCTAATTCAAAAGTTTCAGCTAATACATTACAGAAACGTAACTTTTCACGTGGAACGGAAATATCTGTCAATATACTGACATTGATGTATACTGTCACTACCGTTGAAAGTAGTGACGGTATAATAAGTATGGAACAACTTTTTGGTGAGTAAGAATGGAGAAAATGAGGAAAGGTGTCAATGGCTTTGACCCACGAGATCTCTACTTTAGAATTTCAAATGTATGGATCCAACACGAAACTGAAATGCATTGGCATCAAATCAAACCTTATCAGCCTAGCAATTATAATTATTTGATTGGTTTCTGAGTTGAGAAATTTGACCCTTGCATATTATCCTACTCCAAGAGCTAAAATAAGTGAGGATCTTTTCCATTACTACCAATATCAACAACGAGATTTGTATGCAACAACCAACCCCTTTTAGAAGATTCCTCCAATTGTGTTTTTTTAAACAAAATTTATGGCGTTTTATCTGTCCCCTGAAACTAAACTGAATATATCTCACACGGATCACTGTCTATTGACAAAGTGCCCCCTCCCGGAACAATAATAATAATAGGTGCAATACTTACTAAGCAAATAAAGATAGCAATTCTATTAGGCCAATGAAATATAGTATACAAAGGCCTTGTTATCCTACATTATATGCACTTCACTTCACTTCAGTAATTTTTCGACTTGTTATTTAGCTTAGTTTTGGCCTATTGGATCCTATCTATTTAGTTCGGCAGAAATTAAGCTGGAAAAATCCCCCGAACTATATATTGTCATTGTATAAATTATATTTAAATAATTACGTACTTACCCCGCAACCGGTGTCAATGGCCGTCCTAATAGAGCCGTCCTTGAGATTAATCAACTTGCTGATGTCATCGATATACGCGTCAGCGCCACGTGGAAACATGGTCCCACCGCCCGGAAACTTGAACCGGTCCCCCTCGAACCGGACCCAGTTCTGCCGCTCCTTCTCCACCGTGAGATGCTTATGCGGCACGTTCGCGTACCACGCGCCGCCTCGGCTCTCCGGCCATCGGAACGGCGTCCGGTACCCGTACGGCGCCGGAATTCTGCACTTCAACATCTCCCCCTTCTCCGGGCAATGCCTCTGCCGGTAGACAAGCATCTGCCGGTCGAACTTCAGCGACCGGTTCGCGTCCTCGCACGGCGTGTACTCCGAGAGGTCCGCCTTGCATGCCGGGAAGTCCTCCACACGCGCCGCCGTGTCCAGTGGCACGAGCTCGTCCGCGGTGTGGTGCGCGGCGAAGTCGAGGGAGGTTGACGGGAGGGGAGGGATTGGTTCGGCGTCGACGCCGGAGGTGGTGTCGTTCTGGCACTGGAGGTCGGAGAGGAGGCCTCCGCCGCTGGAGGCGGCGCCGGAGGTTTTGATGACGCTGCCGCCGTGTGTCCAAATCCCGACGAGGTACGAGAGGGTGCATAGGACGGCGATCATGGCCATGAAGGAAATCGGATTGGTCGGCTTGAATCTTGAGGTCAGGCGGTGGCGCATGTTTCCCCACGTCGCCATCGCTGCCGGAGCGCCGCCGTGGGACTGGTGGCGGAGATGAGGAAAAGAAGAAGACAGGGGAGGTAGGGAGGTGAGGTTCGAACTTGTGTTTGAGTTTTGTTTTGGTCTTAGAATGTTTGGTTTTGACGGGGGGTTTTGGGTGTGGATGTAAGAAAGTAGGAATTAATGTTCTGATTTGGGAATTAAGTAAAATATCAGGGGTCAAACGTCAATGAATGTATATAATTATGGATCAATCATGGTTAATTAGTTAGTAAGAAAAGGTTTTAAAAAGGTAAGAAGAGGAAGTTTCTGTTTTTAGGCCACTAATTAATCTGTTTCCTTGTACAAATCATGCATATGCTTGCAAAGATTTCCTACTCACTCTGTTTTACTAAATTTGGCACACTTACTATTTTAGTATGTTTTCCTAAAATTGTCACCTTTCCTTTTATGGCAAAAGGTACATCATTATCAACCACTAATTAAACTTTTTACTCTCCTCATTCAATTTCATCCACACATTTCAACTTGCAAAAAAATAACAGCTAAACATATGGTGTCAAACATAGAAAAACAGAGGGAATATGGGTTTTTGTCTTCATCTCTTTTCTTGTTTTTGTTTCCTTTCCAATGGTGTATGGAGTAATAATAGTGTGAATAGTATTTGAGGATGATATTGTCATCATTATCTCTTTGGTGATATGTTTTTTAAAAAAAATATATTATTGTTTCAAATCCTAAAAACATTTGAAGATTTCTTTTAGTATCATTTGGAAAGGCATTTAGAACCTATTCCTCTGAATTATACATAAAATTGAATAGTGAAAAAAATTGGTCAAAATGGTAAATTTATTTTTTTACTGAACTGAAGTGTAGATAAAATGAAAATAATGCGACCTTACATTTTTTTAATTACTATGCATTATTTTATAGTTAATAAAATATAGATACTTCCTTTGACCTAACAAAAATTGCTTAGTTGACTTTCAAAGTCAAACTGAACTACTTTCAACACTTATTGCATATGTATAAATATTATTATGTGAGATCATGCTTATTGGAAACAAAGAATCCAGCGTTTCAAATATATTGATTCAAAGGTAAGACCTGATACAAACTACCTACTTTCAAGTTCGCCAACATCCTCCGCTTCTTCAACGTTTCTATCGAGTAAAGGGTTTTAAGTCTATATGTAGTCTTGTACCAAAGAAGAATCTTCAAGATTAATGCAGAAGAATTTTGCATTAGAAAATGTGGATCGAGAAGAAAAAAAGAGACCCTTATATGACAATACTAGTAAAAGAGATATATAAGTAGATTTACATCGTATTAAGAAATAGAATGTTATGTGAATGTTACTTGTACATATAATATATTCACTTTCTTTTTATTTATAGGTTCCATGTACCTCTATATATTGTAACCAAGATCATGAACATAATCACTACATCACACCCTTATATCGTACATGGTATCAGAGGATAAAATCTTGAAACCCTAATTTTTTCCGATCTGACACCTTTTAGCAGATGCCCACGACCGCACGTAATACTCACGCGCCGACATTCATGTCGTCAACTCCAATTTACCGTCGTTGATCCAACCCAGCTGCACCTATCCTCCACCGCTGCTGCACAGTTCAATCATCGTCAGTCCTCCACATACCGTTGCCAATCGCCACGCACCTAATTCGATCTCCAAATGCTACCGGTTTCCTCTACGAGGCATCACATATATGATGCTGATTTGATCTGCACCACCTATCTGATCCGAGTCCGCTGCTCCGATGTCTACCTCTGATTCTGAACTAGAATTCCCCTCGCACTGCCGCCGAACAAGCTTGCCTTGTTCCCGAAGCTAAGGCCAATAAGTTACAGAATCTTAATGCCACCGATATTATTGCAACTTTACGTAAGCAGTTTCAATTGCAATTAGGCTCTGGTCTGCATCTGTTGGTCGATCTATGAACTCTATGTACTATATTCACCCTTTTAACGGTCTCAGTTTTCTCATATGTCACGTCGTACTGAAAGGTGAATTTTTTTGATTGAATGGACTACTGCGATGTTTAGTGTTTTTATTGCTAAGAAGAATATTGGTTTCATTGATGGAACCATTACTCAACCCCCCGGATGGTGATCTTGATGCTAATGATTGGCCCAGGGAGAATGATACCCATGTTTGTTGGATATTATTAAATGTTGATCCATTTTCACAATCTACCACGACTTATTTTTCCATTTCTAAGGATATGTGGGATGATCTTGCTGGACGTTTTTCTCTCGGTAATGATCCAAAATTTTTGTAGATGTGTGATGATATACAGAACTATCGGAAAAATGGTCAGACTATTGCTATCTACTTCGGCAAACTCAATAAGCTGTATGATGACTACAACTCTCTTCAGCCTCTTCGGGTTTGTTCCTATGAAGTTTACAAACCATTATGCACATGTAACCATGTTGCTGCTGGCTTCCATGATCGTTAGAAAGAGACAATTTATCAATTTCTCCTCGGTTTAGATGAAGGCTATCACACGTTGTGATTCCAGTGTCATGACTCAAGAATCGCTGCCAACCGCCATGTGTGTGTGCCCTTGTGTCTCAGGAGGAGAATCACAAAGTCGTCATTCGGTCTCGCGAATCTTCAAATGAATGGCATATGCTGCTCGTCGCGCCATCACCTTTGGGATCTTCACCTGGAACTCTCACTACAGGTGAACGCAAGAATTTCATTTGTACGCATTGCCATCGCAGGGGCCACGACAAAGCTGCCTATTATTATTATTTTCAAATTACAAAATCTTGTTTAAAACTGATTAATCATTCTATGAAATTATTGTATAATCAGTATCATTAATAAGGTGATTTAATACATACTTTTATTTATTGCAATGAAACACCTGTAATTATGAAAATATTTTAAAATGAATCTCAACACATAAATAATTATAATTCAATTTCAAAAATTATAAAATAATAGTTTTATAAATTGTCTAACCTTTAGTCGATCTGATAAAATGATTCTCTTTTCACATACACATACTCCCTCCGTTTCTCTATTTGTGACACACTTACCTTATTGGGATATTATTTTTCAATGAGACACTTTCCATTTTTTGCAAGATTCCTTCAATCTCACCCAGTCATTCTACTTTTTACTTTCTACATTCAATTTCATCCAATCATTTTTTTTCACCTAAATCCAAGAGTCTAAATTTAGTGTGTAATTTTAGTGAAACGGATGGAGTAGTTAAAATATTAATACTTAAAAATTGATAGAGTTACTCCGAACTTAAAAGGCCGGCCTAGAGAGAATGAGCCAATTAACTAAGATGGTTTTCAAATGGGTTGTGGGGATGTGTGTTAAGAGAATGAGTAATTAATTAATCGGGAAGATCAAACTTGAAACTATCAAACCGGTGAAAAAATTAATGACAATTGACAGGGATGGAATTTATACAACTTACGCGCGCTCACGGGATAGCTACACGACGCTCCACCTCGTGAGTTTTCGTGACTGCAACCTCAGATATTCCTTTTGTCATTAGATACGGCGGCGGAGGGGTGGCGGTGGCGCAATAATAACAATAGCAGCGGATTAACAAAAGGGAGAGGATTTTGTGTAGGCATTAGTGGTCTGGTTTGTTTGTCCCATGCAAGATCAGAATATATGCACAAGTTATGGGGGGTTTTTTTTACTATTTACGTCTGTAGAGTCATTTATTGGACTGAGTCTACTGACTTTCCCTCTTGTCCAAATTATACGTTAGAGTAAAATGCTTAGATGACCCCAATTCTTTGGAAAGTGTAAATATAATCCTCTATTTTTTAAAAGTGCTAATGTACCTATGCTGATTTTCAAAAGTGCAGATATACACATGGCCGACTAAAATATGTAAACTTATACCCAAGTACCCCCTTTTTTCCTCCTATTTTTTTGGGTACAACTGCACACTTCAATGGTTTTGGGTACAGCCACACTTTCAAAAAACTCGAGGTTATATTTGCACATAACAAAAAACTGAGGGTCATATATGCACTTCATTCTATACATTATATATTTTGGAGAGATTGTCCAAAATTTACTTACAAAATTCACAGTTTGATATTCAATTTTTAAAATTGTTCTCAAAAACTACTCATTTTTCATTAATGTCCCAAACAATTACCTTTCAGCAAAAAATGGATATCAATTTGAATCAAAAGTGTGTCACAATGGTACCCACTTTTAACTAAAAAAATACATTTTCAAGACATTAATGAAAAAGTGGGTACATTTTCAGAACAATTATGAAAATTGGGGACCAAACTGTGAATTTTACTTAGACGCGGATACCAAACTGGACATTTTCTCTTATATTTTGGCAAATTTTTTAAGCAAAGATCGTCTTTTCATAGAAATGTGGAAATATTGTCTTTTCTTAGGAATGTGGAAAGACCGTCTTTTAATAGGCATATAAAAATACGAGATTGAATTAGAATTATAGAAATGTAAAAGGTTTTAGTTGCAATATTAAAAATTTATTATTCAACGTGTAGTAATTATAAGTTTATGACCCGATTAATGCAACCCAAAAAAATTATATTTATTTTTTCTAATTCGCAGTTTAAACCATGGTATTTCTATAATTTATGGAAAGACCGTCTTTCAAAATACAAACTCTTATATTTTTATAATTTTGAGTCTCGTAACCAAAAAAAAGTAAAATCTTAGGAAAGACCGTATTTTCATAAAACTTATGGAAATATGGGGTTGAATTAGAATTATAGAAAGGTAAAAAAATTTAGATGCAATATTAAAAATTATTGTCCAGCGTGCATTAGTTATAAGTTTATGACCCGATTAATACAATACAAAAATTTTATCTTGATTTTTTTAATTCGCAGTTTAAACCTTGATCTTTACATAGTTTATGGAAATACCGTCTTTCAAGATAAGAAATCAAAAAATATATAAATATTATTTTTTATTTTTTTAAAAAAAGAACTATTATTCACCATACTTTAACGATGTAATTTCTAATCATCATACTAATAAAAATATACATATAGGTCATTATGTATATATTGTTGTTAACCCTCTAGCAAATTACCTTCTTAAAAGGCTATTTATAATGTTTCAATTAATATGTAATAATTTATCCCTTCTACCAAGTATTGTTTTAAGAAGCCTACGGTTTATATAGGGATTAGAAAAGGTATTGGAAAAAACGGTCTTTTCATAGTAGGATTATGGAAAGACAAGGTTTAATTATAATAATAAAAGGTAAAAGGTCTTTGTTGCAATATTAAAGTTTTATTGTACAACGCGTAGTAGTTATAAATTTTATAACCCGATTCATACAACCTGAAATTTATCTTAAATTCATCTAATTTACACTTTAAATCTTGATTTTTCCATGACTTATGGAAAGACCGTCTTTCAAGAGACGGAATCTAGGGATTATGATGTAATTATTAAACATTTTAATTAAAATGATATTTTTTTAAAAGCTGTAAATGAAATCTAGGAAGGTGAAATTTTGTACTCCATTGATTTTTACAAAAATATCCATATGGACTATCTCATCCCTTCAACTACTACTCTCTTTGTTTTTTTATCTGTAGCACCATAAGTATAGATGTTTGGATTTAGGTGAAAAAAATGAATGGATAAAATTGAATGTAGAAAGTAAAAAATAGAACAAGCGGATGAAATTGAGGGAATCTTGCCAAAAATGAAAAGTGTGTCATTTTAAAAAAATGTCAATAAAGTAAGTGTGTCACAGATAGAGAAACGGAGAGAGTATTAAATTACTGTTGGTCTTGGAATATTTTTGTCTTGAGATTGAGAGTCATTTCCTTACCATCCTATGGCCCATTATATCCAATTCCGTGGACTTTAAGTTTAGCATTTCTGTAAACCAAAGTTGAATATTTTTGTAAATTGGTTACCCGGACTTTTCATTACAACGAGCTTCAACTTCGGACACACTCAAGTAGGGGTGAGCTCAACTATGGGTAGGTAAAACCAACCACAAAATCTAACCGATCAACAAATTGCACTAATTCAATTTAATTTAGTTTAAATCGGTTCGGTTCGGTTCGGTTTGTTCGGTTCGGTTCAATGTAAATTTATTTTGATAAACTTTAGCGTCATTTAGACATGTATTACTATCTTCATCACATTTACTTTTAGTTCAATTCATTCCAGTTCAATTCAAATCAGATCAAACCAATTCCGATAAATTTTGAAAAACATAGCCTAAAACATATATTTGGATCCTGATTAAACCCTCCTACCACCACTATCCACCACCAGCAAACCTTTTATTACCCCTCTCCTAGACTTAAATTCAACTTAAAACACAATCTTTATAAAATTTCATCAAAGTCCATATGATAGAACACATCTTACACTAGGAAGACAAATTATAGAAATATTTGCGCTAGGAGGGTTCCGTCGTTAGGGTGGTACTGACAGCACAAACAAACATGAATGGAGTGGCTGAAGAGGGCTAATTTGATCGATGAATGAAGTGGTTGGAGCATGAACGAGTGTACGTACCAAATTTGAATCGAGCATCATTAATTAGGTTAATAATTAACTAATTGTATTGAAAATGTTGGTAATTGTTTTATTCAATTTAAGCTCGTCCCTTGAAAAATAAAAAATAAAATATTATTAGTAATTCAATTTTGCTCCAGCGAACCAGCGATGGATCACTCTGGCAAGGTGGCGATGGATTGCTCAGATGAAGGTCGCTGGTGACATCATCTGAAGACGGTGGGAACTCTGCTGGTGACATCATCATCTCTGAATTGAGAGCCTTGGTGGTCGATGGCGCAGACGGCGAGCGAAGTACGTCGAACACTAGACGGCGGTGAGGGTAGAACTCCTCCGTCGAACACAAACCTATATCTTCTCGTCGGCTTCTGCTACGGAATGCATTATTGAAGTCGGAGATGGATTTCTGGCGACAATTGGATAGGGTTGATAGAATTTCTGACGACAATCGGTTTAGGTAGGGCTGATAGAAGCATTTTCCGGCAGAAAGATTTACTCTTTTCTCTCTGGAACTGGACCCATAAGTATCTCTTTGTTGTATCTTTGTTGAACGAGATAAATCATCCATTCTATCCTCTGGAAACAGCTGAAAAAAGCATTATATTGTTCTTTCAGTGCAGATTCAGTGCGGAAATAGTGCGGACCAGTACACCAGAAAGAGTATTGGCAACAGAAATAAATAGAATGAAAAATGTTTCATCAGAGGGGCGTGCATGAAACAGAGGAAACACACCAACCCGTAGACAGCCTCGGCATGCCTGCTAGAGTTCGTTAATTCATGATGACTGCTGCCTCAAACTGCTGAGATGGACGGATATCCACGGTGTTTTCATGGAGTAAATCACATCCCTTGACTTCTGGACATTCATCGTTTAATTGTGCATCATGTTCTCCTGATGGTGCATTCAGGGAAATGCCAAGGAGATTCTCACCGTGAACTGATGTACTATCACAATCCCCTAAATCAGGAAAATTTCACCTTAAAATAATAATTCATCCTATTAAATTATTTTAACATCAAGGTTAAAAATTAGTTCTAAAGTAAAATAATTTAAATAGATAAACATCACATAAAAATAATAAAATTTAAAAATATACTATATTCTAGTTAAATATCAAATAAATTAGAAGAGGTTAATGTTAAGTTTAGATTAAAACACACATAAAAAAGTTAAGCATTAAATAAACAAATTAAAACTTCTAAAAATAATAAAAATAACATCCAATGAAAAATTAAAATACACATAATACTCAATTAATCTAAATCAGATTGTTGGGACTTGATTAGTATTTACTGTCATACTATAATGTTACACAATTGGTTTAATTTTTTTTTTTATGTTTTACAAAAGTATCGATGAAGATGTTGATTTAAACAAGATATTCATATGCTCTACTGCACTTATACATTTCACTGTTTTTGCATTTGAAATAACTTAAACATCATTTAGTACGGAAGGGTTCAAATGCTCTAAGATATCGCTATCATAAAATCTGAAAAAAATCCAAATAAACCTAAAACATCAATAAGAATATAGTGTCGCAACTCTAACAAATAAACCAATATTTATTAAATATCATCTTAAACAATACATCCGAAATAATCAAATTCTATTTTCCCCCAACTTGTTTTCCTTCGTTGCTCGCTTATTCACAATCTCGCCTTCTCTCCTGCTGGTTTTGAAGATGATGACTCTTCTACTCCATCAACGCAATGATCAAAGGTCCACCCTGATCCTCTGTTCAAGAGAACATCTTTAGGAGCATGATTCCTCATATAATTTTTTTTATCTCTTTAGGAGCATTTTTCCCTCATAGCTCTGACTTGGAAAGTATTCCTATGAAATAAACATAAAAAATTACATATAGCATTTAAAACATCAATACCTGAAATTAAAATATCACAATAGCACACATACATCACCGGCAACTACGTTGAGAAACATCAAATACGGTATTTAAAACATCAATATCAATATTTAAAAACATCAACAGTACAAACTAAAATATCAAAAGAACAAAACTGAACATCAGTTGCATACTTCAATATGAAAACACCACAAGTACCAAACACTAAAACTATAACATCACACCAACACACATAACAATACTTAAAATCTAAAACATAAAATGTGAAACATCAACAACAGTATCTAAAATATCACATATGAAAATAAACAAAACCTACAGTTTCTATTTCATTCTCGATTGCAGCAACAGTGACCAATTATTCTTAGATATCTAAAAAAAATAACAACTACACAAAAATTAGCACAAATCGTAACAAAAATCTAAGATATCACACACAATCAAAACTGCACATCAATTGCACACTTGAGCATGAAAACACCACAAGCATCAGACCCTGAAATTAAAACATCACATACAGTAATAAAAAAACATCAATATATGAAATTAAAATATCACAATAGCACACATAACATGAATGACAACTACCTTGTGAACCATCAAATACAGAATTTAAAACATCAACCACGGTATCTAAAACATCACATCTAAACAATTACAAAACTTACAAATCCTCCTTCCTTCTAGATTGCACCAACAGTGGGCAGACGTTCTTAGACATCTAAAAAACAACAATAACAACACACAAAAAATCACCACAAATTGTAACAAAACTCTAAGATATCACACACAATCAAATTCAACAAAACTGAACATCACACTTAAAACACTGCAAGCATCAAATACTGAAATTAAAACGTCACACCAACACAACTAACAATACTTAAAACCTAAACATGAAACCTCAAACATCAACAACAGTATTTAAAACATCACATCTCTAAAATAATTTAAAAAAATTACAAGTCATCTTTCCTTATCGATTGTAGCAACAATGGACAAACATTCTTGCACATCAAAGAAACAACAAAAATAACAAAAACAATACGACAAATCGTAACAAAATCCTAAGATATCACACACAATCAAAATTGAACATCAATTGCACACTTAAGCATGAAAACACAACAAGCATCAAATGTTGAAATTAAAACATCACACCAGCACAAATAACAACACTTAAAGCCTAAAACATGAAACATCAAGATAAAAAAGAGAGACATCAATAACCGTATCTAAAACATCACTGCTAAAAACTTACGAATCCTCATTCATTCTCAATTGCAGCAGCGGCAATGAAGTCCTCTTAGACATCTAACAAACGGTAACACCAACACAAATATTAGCACAAATCCGTAAGAACAACATACAAAACAAAAAAAGATAAATACCCAAATATTACTCACTATAATATACACAAACCCTAGAATATCACATGAACCAAAGAAAGTAAACAAAAATATGCGTAAAAATATAAGCAAAGATATTACCTTCGAAGATAAATACGAAACAAAGGTCGTATTGTGTTCGGCCGCAGGAAACCGAAGCTAAAACTGGAAAATTTTCCGAAAAATGAAGTGCATCTTCTCTGCGTTCATCGCAAATCACCGTGCGCAAGAAATATGGAAGAAAACAGAGAAAATTAGAGGTCGAATTGAAGGAAGAAATGAGTTGAACGCAGAGAAAAGAGAAAAGGGCAGAGAAGAATGCAGAAGAAGAAAAGAAGAGGATAGAGAAAATGTGAGAAAATTATGGAAGAAGAAAAAGAAAAATTTATATTTATACCTGGATTTAAATGTAAAATAACGAAATTTTATATCTAGCCCCTGAACTTTTAAAACTTCAATTAGAAACCTCATGCTAAATTCTTTACAATTTAATCCATGGTTTTACAGTAAGACCGCCTTATACAAAATTTTATCTTTAATTATTTAAATTTATTTAATTAAATACGATACACTCCAATTACTTTTTATTTGATCAAATAAGTTTCATAACTAATATTTTAAATTTATTTATACTAATTTCAAATGGGCAAGTACTGGGAAAGATCACCTTTTTATATATATATGGAAAAATGAGGTTGAATTAAAATTATAGAAAATTTTAAAAAATTAGTTGCAATATTAAAATTTTACTATACAAATGTAGTAGTTATAAGTTTATGACCCGAATAATGCAGACCAAAATTTTTATCTTGATTTATTCTAATTTATCATTTAAATCTCAGTCATTTAAATCTTAATCATTCTAACTTATGGAAAAACCGTGACAGACTCTTTCAAATAAAAATGAAAATAGGATGGCTAAATCCTAATCCCCAAGTAGACCACACCAAAAGGTGCAAATTATGATAGTAAGTTGGTCAACGGAAGCCAACCTGCCCTTTCTCAACCCCTTTGCCCATGTTCCTACTCTAACCTAACACGTCTCGCCCCAAACTTGTTTAATAAATTAAGCCCCATGCATAACTCTATGCACGTTAATTAAGCTTATTGTTGTTCATTCTAAAGTATAATATGATGCAGCTGTATTATTATTGCAATATTTTGATTATATTGATTAATAAAATAGATGTATTATGAAAAGGGGAACAATTTTATTGCATAAACATAAATTTAAACTAATCATATATCTTAATTAACTGAAACACAGTACAATTGCAATTCAAAGGAACGAATATCATTCATTCATACACTGAACAAAAGACGATATCTCATATCTCACGGTCTTCGTTCATTATTTTTAGTTCAGTTCAGATTAACGAGATCATATTTGACCTTGCTTCTCCAAATAATGTAGGATATGGTAAGTTTATTTGGTATGTTTGGATTATAGGAGGCAACAGTTGAAAAAGTGACTTAATCACGAGAGCCATTATACAGTAAGCTGGCCATGATGCTTCCTTATTTGTTCTTTTAGCATTGTTTTCTCTCACCAATAGACCAACATGGCAACATGTATCAGTCTCCCTCTCCCTATTTCTCAACACCATTTTATTTATTTTCCAATCATTTTCTTAAAAGAAAATCATAGTACTTACTCTAGAAGATAAATAATAAAAGTAATATAAAAATAAATAAAGAAAAGTTATACTCCATCAGTCCCAACTTAACCTACACACTTACAATTTGGCAGTTAACATTCTCAAACCTTGACCACATATTTGAATAGATATATAAACAATAATATTATTGTATGTGATATTAATTCGTTGTAATAAGTAGTTTCTAAACATCAATTTTTTATATGTCAATAATATATGTAGTTAAACATATGAACGGCCAAATATGTTTTTTGAATACCGTGAAAAAAATTCTGTGCAGGTTAAGTTGGGGCGGTTAGAGTATAAATAAATGAAATATTTCAAAGTAGGAATAAAGTGAAATATAAAATTATGATAGTATTAATTAATAAGAAAAGTGAAAATTTATAAAGTTGATTATAATATGAGTTTTTGAAAATTGCGAAAAAAATTTTGTGCAATTTATACATATTTATCCATATTGGAGACAGTGGCCGGAGACTGGAGAGTACTTATCATGTACCTTTGGTCGTTTTTGCAATTTGCAACACAACAAACAAAACCTAACGGCTTATTTTGGATTTTTATTCTCTCGACGTTTCTTTTTGGTTCTTTGCTTCTTGCCTCATTGGAATGTTTCAGTGAAACGAGTTTTGAGATTAAAATTAGGGGAAGATCAGAGTTCTACTTTGACCAAGTTGAAAAACATTTGACCACTTGAGAATCATGAATAAAGCTGTTGATATCGTATCGTGTTCGTTGATTTAATTAGGGATTTTTACACTTCTGAATATACTAATCTAAATTACAAATATAATCTTGTAAAATGAGTAAGTATTAAAATAACTCTATCTTAATGACAAGATGTGTAGTTATAATCTTTCGTCACTATTCCGGCGTTGACCCATCAATTAAGGTGTTGACTGTACCTGAAATGATAAAAATACCATTACCATAGTAAGTTGAAAATATCATTTTCTCCTTTTTAAAAATTCTTTTTTTTAATCCAAGGGTAAAATTATTTTTTTTCTTAAATTCCGGCCAAATCTTTCGTCGACAATTGAAACCAACGGCACCCAAGGTTATATTGGATCAAACTAGGCTCAAAGATTGAAGCCAATGGCACACAAAATTTTGAGGTTGTTGAATGTAAACTAGGCTCAAAGATTCGGGTTAATTCAGATATCCAGAGAGTAAAGATCGACATCAGAATCAATGCCAATGATACCACCAAGGAGCTACTACAAACTGATACAGATGATGCAGCAACACATCACACATACAAAACCTACCTCACCAATCCTTGCCCACAGGAAACCTCAAATGGAGTGGAAACCTATCACAAACCTTGATCGTTCAGAGCAATCCCACACTGGCCAGAACAAAACTGATTCTGACCAGGAATTGGAAATCTTTGAAGATGCAGAGATTGTTGACTGAAATTAACGATTTGGACACATTCCTAAAACTTAACGAAGAGACCATATTTCTAAAAGAACAAGAAGACTTTTGGAAACAAAGATCTAGAAAAAATGGTTACATAATTGGGACATGAACACTTCTTTCTTCCATAGTAGTGTTAAATCCAAAAATGCAAGATTAAGGATCAATAAAATCCAGTTAGAGGATGGCCAGTGGATTGATGATCAAGATAAGATATGGGAACAAGCTGTTAACTTTTTCCAAAACCTTCTAATTGATGATACCTCTGATCACTCAGGACATGATATGAAACAGTTCCTCAATTTCATTCCTAAAGTGATTTATGATGATGACAACATTGAGCTAATGAAAATGATTGAAATGGAGGAACTACGTCAAACTGTATTTAGTTTAGGAGAGGATATTGCACCTGGGCCTGATGGTTTTAATGGGGTCTTTTTTAGAAGGTATTGGACAATAATAAAGGATGATTTACTACAAGCGGTGCAAGAATTTATGTGTGGTATTCAATTACCAAAATCTTTTCCTAGTACACTCATCAATCATCACTTTAATTCCAAAAATCCAAACCCCTAAAAGACTCGCCGAATATAGACCTATCAGCCTTACAAATTTCACGAATAAAATCATCTCTATGATTATTGCATATAGAATAAAACCATTACTTCCCAAATGCATTTCACATGAACAGTCAGCATTTATTAAGGGTAGGGAAATATCCGATAATATATTGGTCATGCAGGAAATGATAAAATTAATGGACAACAGGTCTCAATCATTAAATATGATAGCCAAAATTGACATGGCAAAGGCCTTTGACCGAGTTTCTTGGCAAATATTGAGTTCATTGTTGCTGAAATTTGGCTTCCAAGGTCATGTGGTAGCATTGATTTTAGGAAACACTAATAGAGCATGGTTCTCGGTCTTGATCAATGACACCCCTTATGGGTACTTTAAACCTACTAGGGGACTTAAACAAGGCGACCCTCTTTCCCCCACTCTCTTTAACTTCATCATTGAACTATTAAACAGGGGGTTAAAATTCATGTTTCAAAATAACCACATAGAAAATTTCAGGCTACCACCAGGAGCTCTGAACATCTCCCATCTATCCTATGCCGAAAATACTGTGATCTTTCTTAAAGACACCAAAAAATCAATCAAAAATCTAGTCTTATTCCTACAAAGCTATGAAAGAACAAGTGGCCAAAAAATCAATTTTAATAAAAGTGCATTCTTAGTTGGGAACAAAACAAGTCGGACCAGAATTAACATCATCATGAACCTCACAATGATGTCACAGGGATCCTTTTCGTTTCAATATTTGGGAGTCACAATATTTAAGGGTAAAAAAGAGAAATGTTTATTTTCATAACCTTATTGAAAAGTTCAACTCCAAAATTCTGAATTGGAATAACTAGTTCTTAAATCTTTCCGGAAGAACGGTTCTCATTAAGCATGTTTTGGTTTCCATACCACAGCATACATGGTGTATCATGTCCCTCACAAGACATATTTTAGATAAAATGATATCTATATTTACAAATTTTCTTTGGGGTGAGACTAACACAGGTAGAAGAAAACACTAGAAGGCATGGGAAGAACTATGCTTCCCAAAAGAGGAGAATGGGCTGGGATTCAAGGATCTCAGAACCATCACTGACAACTTCTTTTTAAAGCTGTGGTGGAAGGTTCAAATGGGCACACCAATGTGGGCTAAGTTCATCTGGTCAGTGGCTCCATCTCATAGAACATCCGATCCTTGGAGAAAAGTGATAAAAGTTACAGAAACTGCACAGGTAAACTCTCAAATTATCTTAGGAAATGGGGATTCTAATTTCTGGATTGCATGTTGGTTAGGCACAAGTTCAGTCATCGACCATTGGCAAGGACAACAACGAGCTCCATTCCCACTGCTAAGAATCAAAGAATTCATTAGGGATGGACCTACATTTCTACCTACTCTAGACACTGGTCTACCAGATCACATCAAGGATAAGCTGAGGAATAACTGGACACTCACAGAGCATAAGGATGAGATGATATGGAAACCATCTCCCACAGGTCAGTTCTCCATCTCCACAGCCTACCAAGCAATCAGGAAAAAGAGAATGGAGTCAATTAATTTGAATAAGGTATGGAAATCAGCTCCTCCAAAATTCTCTATTTTTATTTGGTAATTATTGAACCACATCCTACCTTTTGATGATGTTTTAATAAGGATGGGTATTTCTCGTGTCTCCAAATGTGTGCATTGCAATAATGTTGAGACTCTAAATCATTTTTTAATACTTGCTCAGTGGCTATGTCTCTATGGGATTACGTGTTCACTCTTTTGAGACTCCTAAGAAGGAATTTCTCTCATATATATGATAGATTGTCTTGGATATGGTCAATGTCTGGTATCCCAACTGCTAGGTATAGAGTCACTTTTGTCCTATGTACAGTAACCTGTTGGATTCTATGGAAATCAAAGAACCATTACATCTTCCAGCGTTCCCCTTACTCTTTCCATTATATGATCAGAGAAATAAACTCTTTGACATCACAAATCATTTCCTTGTATCCTCTGATCAAACCCTCAGACTCTGATGATCTTATACAAAATGACATGCTACCCTGGGTGATCTTAAAACCTAGGAAAACTATCAGGCTTGTCTCATGGTCCCCCACCCCAAGGTTTCAAAGTTAACACAGATGCAGCCTATAAAATCCACTATAGAGCTAGATTTGGTTATATTTTTAGGAACTCAAGTGGGGAAAGCATCAAAATGGACTGTGGATACCTAGAAACCAATGACCTATTGCAGGCTGAGCTAATGGCTGCAAGAAAAGCGGTCCAGGTAGGGATTGAACACAATCTTATCCCTTTAATACTTGAAGTTGACTCTTTGCAGGTGGTAAGAATACCGAGACAAAAAGCAAAGCCACCATGGAGATGCATGGCCTTAACTTGGGAGATCACTAGGAATATTGAGATCAATCAAATTTCAGTCCAACACACTCTCGGAGAGGGCAATAAAGTGGCGCACGCATTAGCCACTCTCACCGGAACGCACCATTCGGAACAGGAACTTGCTAATATGATGGAGGTCCGAAAAGCAATTCAAGGCGACAAATTAGCTCTTCCAAGCACCAGGATAGAAATATCCCAAAACAACGGATCATGATCAACGGTGAGATTCACTAAACCTAGGCAATCCAAGAGAGCTTCATGTATACCTGGCCTAGAAATCAAGTAACACGGGGTGTGAAACTTGACTCACTAGGAATCGTGTCCACCAAAACTCTCCGGACATCAACAATTTTGGAAGCAAAGGTTTTGCTTCAAACTAGTCTCATCGTTTTTAACCACAACACATGCCTCTATTTTTTATGGTTCAGGAGTTATTTTCTTGAACTTTTGTAAGTACTGAACTTTATTCTACTAATGAAGGCTTGGGTGGCCAGTACAAACCCCAACTTCAGTGGCTTTTAAATTTTTTTATAAAAAATCCACGATTATATTGGCACATACATCATAAAGTTAGGCTTATATTGACACATACATCCTAAAATTAGGGTTATTTTGACACCTTCTCACTTTACAGGTTTATATTGATATTTTCAATATAAAGTTAGAGTGATTTCATCACTTAATTCTTTAATTTTACAATTGCTAGGACTAGTTACTTATATCTTTTAAAGAAATTATCAACTACATAAAACTAATTACTGAATCTTTAATACTCCTTCGTCCCATCTAAAGGTTCTTATTTTTTTGTCATCTTTACCAAGCAATGTATGACTGTCGATAATTTTAATTACATATACTAACAGTTTTTTTTAAAAAATTAATTTTTAGAAAATAGATGTTGCATACTCAGTAGTACTATCTATTAAAATCTCACATTGTAATATTGTTATCTACTCATCCTGTCCCACTCTAAATTACTTATTTATTTTTTCACAGTCTTCAATGAGCATGTTTGACCATAAATATCTCTAGATACTTAAAATAATATCGCATAAAAATTGATATTTAGAAAATAGATGTTAAGACAAATTCAACAACATGCCACATGATATATTTATTATTTATATATTAATTTTAATTTAGGGTCAAAGTTTACAAATTTTGACTCTCAAAAAGTTAATAAACAAATTAGAGTGGGGCGGGGGAGTATGTATTAATTGAAATTTAAGTTCAAATATAACTTTAAAAAGTTGTTTTTTTTAAAAAAAAAGTTAACTAGGACAGAGGAGTATCATTTTATAAACGGACCAAAATATGACCTTACAAGTAAATGATTCATAGCATCCACAAAACATGGCATAAATACTCTTAAATTTAAGGTGTAAATATGGGTCCTAAAGAGTGGACTGAATTAGTGAACAATCTGGGCTGAATAAATTGTTGTCCTGAAAGCCCTTGGCCCTTTTCTTGAGAAAATTGCTGACTATTTATTGGATTCTGGGAATCAAAGTAAATGACAAATGTGTCATATTTCTAACACTGGTCCAACATCACATGTTTGTGTTTGAGAAAACACAAGTGAGTATCCGATTTCAGGAGTGATACTCCCTCCATTCAGCTGAATCTGTACATTTTTTAATCAATTTTTTCGGTCACGTTTGAATAATAATAACTTTATTTACGTATACTAATGATATATTAAAATTTTATAGCTAGAAAATATATCATGCAGGGAAGTCAACCATGTCTCACATGATAATATCATTGTCTATATATTAACTAAAATTTAAAATCAAACGTGTCTTGAGAAAGTTGATAAAAAAGTGTGCGGATTCGACTGGGACGGAGGGAGTATATGCACTCTTTGTTCCAATGAAAATGCCTTAATATTATTTATTTAGTTAAAATTAATAGATTGGTATAGTGTTTGGTTT
>JAULKM010000008.1:4623123-4639045 GCA_032355605.1 Rubia tinctorum
TATAACTACTACACGTTGCATAATAAAACTTTAATATTGCAACAAAGATCTTTTACATTTTATTATTATAATTAAACACCGTCTTTTCATAAATTTATGGAAAAATCGTATTTCCCAAGAATTTGCCAAATGAAAATAGCAACAATGATTAGATGGCTAAATCCTAATCCCCGAGTAGCTCAAACCAAAAGGTGCAAATTATGATTGTATGTTGGTCAACGGAAGCCAACCTGCCCTTTCTTAACCCGTTGCCCATGTTCCTTCTTTAACCAAACACGTCTGATAGCCAGTGCAAATGTTTGCTTAATCTTATTGTTGTTCATTCCAAATTATAATATGATGCAACTGTATTATTAGGCAAATTCTTGGGGGAAAAAACCCTGTCTTTCCGTAGTTGAATTAGAATTATATAAAGGCAAAAGACTTTAGTTTCAATATTAAAATGTTATTATGCACGTGTAGTAATTATAAATTTATGAACCGATTAATACAACCCACAAATTTTATCTTGATTTCTTCTAATTTGCAATTTAAACCTTGGTCTTTCCATAACTTCTGGAAAGACCATCTTTCAAGAGACGAACTCGTATTATTATTACAGTACTTTGATTATACTAATTAATAAAAGACAAAATCTTGGGAAAGACCGTCTTTCCATAAGTATATGGAGAGACCGGTTAAATTTAGTTCAATTCAGTTCAAATCAATTCGATTAATTTCAGGTCAATTCAATTCAATTCAGCAAAATTTGATTGATATAGTTTAGTTTAATTTAGCCGTATTACTACTATTTTCCAGTAAACTTTTTTTAGTTTATTTTAAATTAATTTAGTTTAATTAAGATCAGACCAGTCCTCCCAATTATATAAGATATAGTAGTTTATTTGGTATGGTTGGATTATAGGAGGCAACAGTTGAAAAATGGACTTCATCATGGGAGCCATTATACAGTAACCTTGCCATGATGCTTCCTTATTTGTTCTTTTAGCATTGTTTTTCTCTCACCAATAGACCAACATGTATCAATCTCCCTCTCCCAATTTCTCAACACATTTTTATTTATTTTTTCAATCAATTTCTTAAAAGAAAATCATTAGCACTTACTCCATATCTTCACATGCTATAATTACCCGTGCCTGTAAATGTGTGGAAGAGATATAATAAACGTAATATAAAAAATAGAGAAAGGAAAGTTATAAGAATAAATGAAGTATTTCAAAGTAGGAATGAAGTAAAATATAAAATTGATCATGATAGTATGAAATAATAAGAAAAGTGAAATTTTGTAGAGTTGATTATGATATGGATGTAAAGGACGACTCCCTCCGTCCCACTATAAATTGTTTAATTGTTTTTTGCGAGTCAAACTTTGCAAACTTTAACTGTTAATAAAAATTAATCTATATATAATTAAAATATCATGTGAGATATTATTATATTCATCTAAATATCTTTTTTTAAAATATTTTTTATGCGATATTATTATAGGTAACTAGAGATATTTATAGTCAAACGAGCTCATTGAAAACTGTGAAAATGTAATTAAGCAATTTATAGTGGGACGGGGAGTAGTCATGAAAATTTACATCAATTGATGGACAATACATGCTATTTGCATATATTCAATTTACTGTAAATTTTGTGATGTTAACAATATGATGGAGTATCCAAACTTACTTGTTTAGTTATTCATTGATTTTTTAATAGCACGGATACTAATTGTTCATCTCTCACAATAATATTAGGGGATACGTAATATTTAATATATATTTTTAAAGTAACTGTAAATATAGATAATTATGTAGTTTGTACAAATTAAGTACGATTGCTATAACTTTATAAATTTTTATCTATTCATATTTTATAAGATGATGTCCTCGCATTCAAATAGAGTAGTTATAGTCGATGATTTTACTTTTGACCCCTTCTAGTTTCTTTGATTTGGTTTAGAGCAAGGGTTGGACACAATTATAAGGTTGAACCAAATCATATGTTATCTCTGTGCCATTATAAGGTGCACACTTATTATTTGAACGTCGATTGGAACATAACCTTGGATTGAAACGCCGATGGTGGAACGTTGATTGGAGAAAAATGGAGGGGTGCGGGCTAGGCTAGGGTTGAGAAACAAAGAAGGAAAAGTGGAAAATAAAGAAAGAATGAATGGAGGGTATTGTTGTCTTACGCTATTTTTTTTACTTTGTTAACAAAAGGGTAAAATGGTCATTTTAACAATTTCTGGCCAATTTGGCCATTGACATTTCAATCAACGAAATTCATGATTATTTCTGCAATTTCAGATTTTACAAGATCATTTCTGTACTTTCGATCAAAATATATGGTTAAAAATGATACTTTTCTAAACACCAACTTTTTATTTATCGATATTATATGTAGTTAAATATAATAACGGTCAAATACGAATCTGGAAAATTGTGAAAAAGGATTTTGGGCAAATGTGACTATGAATTTCTCCATATTGGACACAATGGACGGTGACCGGAGAATACTTTTCTTGTACCTTTGGTCGTTTTTGCAATTTGCAGCACAACAAACAAAACCTAACGGCTTATTCTGGATTTTTATTCTCTAGACGTTTCTTTTTGGTTCTTTGCTTCTTGGCTCATTGAAATGTTTATAAAAAAAAATCAATCATTCCAAAATGTTGGGAAAATGATCAACGGTGATTACAATGAGTGAAATTGACGTCCAACCTAACTAACTTCTAGCAATAACTAACATATTGCAATAATATCTAAGTTACATGTCAACCATACTGATCGTCTGTACTATTACAGATCAGAGATCCAATAACAAAACTATAATATCGCCCTCGGAAATATTAACTTGTTTCATGCGAAAAACATGACCACGGCTCATTGAAATGTTTTAGTGAAACGAGTTTTGAGATTAGAATTAGGGGAAAGATCAGAGTTCTACTTTGATTAAGTTGAAAAACATTTGACCACTTAAGCTGTTGATATCAGGGTGGAGGCGGGAAGTCCATATGGCGGGCTGAATTGGTTTTTTTTTTATAATTTTTTTATTAAAAAATCTATACCAGAGGGGGGCAGGAAGGATTTTTTTTTTCAAAATTACCCTAAGTAATTTCTCCAATTTTTTGGTTGATATCGTATCGTGTTCATTGATTTTATTAGGTATTTTTAAACTTTTAGCTCTAATTTTATGTTGAAAGTATCAATAAAATCATATAAAACGAAAACGTATTAAATTAACACTAACTTTATAACAAGATGTGTAGTTATAACATTTTGTCACTATTCCGACGTTGACCCATCAATTTGGGTGTTAATCGGACTTGAAATAAAAAAATACTCTTACCCTCATAAGTTGAAAATACTACTTTCTCTATTTTAAAAAATTATTTCATTTTTTAATCCAGGGGTAAAATTACGATTTCCTTAAATTCCGGCCAAATATCCCATTGACAATTGAAGTCAACGGCACCCAAGATTATATTGGAATCATCATAAAGTTAGGGTCATTTTAACACTTTCTCATTTTATAGGGTAATATTGCACTTTCACCCTAAAGTTAGAGTAATTTTAGCACCCGACCCTTTAATTTTACATTCATCCGGACTAGTTACTTATAACTTTTTAAGAAATTATCAACTACATAAAACTAATCACTGAATCATTAATACTCCTTCTTCCCATCTAAACGTTCTTATTTTTTGGTCGTCTTTTCCAAGCAATGCATGATCATAAATAACTTTAATTACATATACGTATTTTATAAAAAAAATATTTTTTAGAAAATAGATGTTGCATGCTCCGTAGTATCTAACCAAATCTCATATTGTAATATTGTTATCTATGTACTAATTGAAATTTAAGTTCAAATATAACTTTAAAAAGTTGATAAAAAAAACTATGACAGAGGAGTATCAGTTTATAAACAGACCAAAATCTGACCTAACAAGTAAATGATTCATAGCATCCACGAAACACGGCACTCTTAAATTTAAGGTGTAAATATGGGTCCCACAGAGTGGACTGAGTTAGTGAACAATCTGGGCTGAATAAATTGATGTCCTGAAAATCCTTGGCCCTTTTCTTAAGGAAATTGCTGAATATTTATTGGATTCTGTAATCAAAGTAAAATGACAAATGTGTCAAATTTCTAACACTGGTCCAACATCATATTTTTGTGTTTGAGACACTACTATAGGGATTGGCAAAGTTTTAAGTTGAATGGGCCAAAAACTACTCCAGCAAGTTGTACAAAAATATAAGTGAACACCCGATATCAAGAGTTATACTCCCTCTATTCAGTCGAATCTGCACATTTTTTAAATCATTTTTTTATGTCTTGTTTAACTAACGATAACTTTATTTATGTATATTAATGGTGTATTAAAATTTGATATTTAGAAAATACATCTTGCATGGAGGCGAACCATATCTTACATGATAATGTTATATACTAGTTGAAATTTATGGTTAAACGTATTTTGAAAAATGTACTGACATTTTTAGGGTCAACAAAATGAAACTCAAATGGAACGAATCTCCAGTGCTTACAAAGTTACTTTCTTCACCTATTAAACACATCAACAAGGTTAAAAAGAATTCCATAGTTTTCTGGAATTTTCCTTCTGCTCTTAAGCTAAATACATACGGTTCCTCCTTAAGCAATGGAGATTCTGGAGCTGGTTGTGTTTTACGAAATGCACAAGGTGAAGTCTTGTTCGTTGCTGCTAAGTATCTGGGTCAAGGCAATGCTCTATAGGCAGAAACACATGCTTTGAAATATGGTCTAGGCTTGGCAGTGGAGATGGGTTTTAATTGCATTCAAATAGAATGTGATTCCCTACTTTTGGTTAACATGATCAGAAAAGACTTCCGGATTCCTTGGAAACTTGCTAATGATATTAGAGCAATCTGGACACTTATGTCCAGACTTAATTGTTTTATAACACACACTCTCAGAGAGGCCAATGGAGTGGCAGATTCCTTAACTAAGCTTGCAAGTTCATCACAGGTCAGTTCACTATTTAATTCTATTTATGATCTTCCTACTGAAATCAGAGGACTGACTACTCTCGATGCTAGACGGATCACATACCTCATATTTTAAAAATGAACTCTTCCTTGTTATTTGGATTCTTGCTGCTGTTTTTCATCTACTGTGACAGGTACTTGGAGGCAAGCACTCAGCATGGCAATCACAAAATATCAAATTGAGCATTTTGCATGCTAGATTGCAGACCAAATTGCAGACCAGTTTACATACCAGAATCTGATCATTTCAGCTCAAGTTGGAGACCATTTGTTGCTGGAGCCTACTGATCATGACGCAGACCAGAATGCAGACCAGATTTTTGAATCAAACTACATGCTGCTATACTAGTATGTTGCTTATGGGAAGCAATATGCAAGAGGCTATTACGGGAGGCCACCTCTATTGCTAACACGAGGGTGGAGGCAAATAAGTGGAAGGCCGTATGAGACATCGATCTTGGGTTAAGGCCTTCCTTTTTGTTAACACAGGGCGGTGGAGGCAAAAAGGAAATGAATCAAAATAGTTATGATATAATCTTATCTTAATCATATAGAGATTTTATCACCATGTAATTATCATAAACAGGTTTCCTTTTTTTTACAAGGCTTGGGAGCCTAATAAATTCCCCTCACTCATTGGTGAGATTTAAAGAAAAAAACGTATTTTGAAAAGGTTGATCAAAATATTAACGGTTAAACATACTATTAATCAATAGTCAGATGTCAAACAGTAAAATTCAGATGATACAAAGGGAACCACTCTAATTATCGTAGTCTACCTTCTGCAACAAGTTAAGAGATGTCTTGCTCGGTGAAAGAGTTGGGAGGTAAAAATTAAGAGTAAATTATGCTGGTTAATTATTTCATTAAAGATTTTTCTACTTAGAAAGAAAAAAATGCTCCTCTAACCTTTTAATTTCTTGCTTTACAATAATTTTGGATTTTTATAAGTATCAAAATAATTCAAGTCGGTCAATATCAACTAACGGTGAAATAATAATTTACTCTCATATTTTATCTTATAGAAAAAGGAAAGGGTATTCACGTCATTTCATTTGTGGTATTAGAGCATGTCTAATGCAACTCTCTCTTTGGAAAACATCAAAAGACAACTAGGATTGATTCTCGGAAAATATAAAATTCACCTCCAATGCAAGAGTCAGTTTAAGGGGTCAATATGACGTGGATGACACGTGGAGTGAAGGTTTCAATTAGACCTTCTGTATTCAAACGCTCATATTGAAGGTGTCAGTTAGTCAAATTAAAATTTAGGATTTTAACTTTAATTATTTTACAATTCCAAATTTAAATGTTACATTTGGATCTCAATTTGAATGTATTATTTAGATTCACAATATAAAGAAATTTTATTCAATTAATTATGTTATATTGATTCAAAATATTAAAATCTATATTTTAAAATTATAATCTAAAAATCAATAATACTATAGAAACATAAAAGTAAAATTGCTTTACATTAAATTTAATTCGTGTGAATTATTATTTTTTAAATTTATTTCATCATATATTCAATATTTTTGTGTTATTTATTTATAAAAAGTGATAGTTAAATTGTAAGTGAAATTAGAATATTCAATTATTAAATCTGAATTTATTTAAAAGAAAGGAAATCAAATATATCATATATAAAATTATTATTGAATAATTTTGATAAAAAATATTTTTTTGACACTAAAATGATGTTAACTGACACTCTTGCACTGGAGTGCAAAATTTCAAAAAAAAAATTTTAATCAAGCCTCTTATGTCCACGTCATGTTCACGCCTAATAAAATGTTAACAAATGTATCATATTTACTCACGATCCCCTTAGCATTGAAGATGCTCTTATAGTCTCAAATTATTTAAAAGTGCCAAAATATCCCAAGTTGGCATAAAATCGCTAAAAAACATTTATATTACTGTATGCATTAATGAGAATCTTTAGATGTTCTTTAGATCAATCACCAGAATGAGCATGATAAGTCGAGATTATAGGTAGGAGATCAAGTGTACGCGGGAAAAAAAGATATATTCCCACCCTTGACATCCACAACGTGCACGTATCCCCTGACATGGAGTTGATAGGACGACGTCCACTCTGTCCGAGAAACCTCTGCAAAAGAGAGGTATCGTCTCTTCAATAGACAGTTCATTACTCAATACTCAAACTATCTACAATCTCAAATCCAACTAATTTAAGCGTTGATCTTTAATCCCGGGAGCGATCTTGATTTAGTCCTTTAGTCCTGATTGTGTGTTACGAGGTCGGGCTTATCATCTAATCTTAACGCAACCACATGCTCGCATGCACGCCACAAACGTACGGGGTCCCGCGTCGCTCAACGCATACCTACGAACCGGTCTCCCTAAAACGCGATACACACGCCTCTGGGTCATTTAGTGTCGTCAGCCTAACCGCTCTCTGCCCGTGGTATCCCCCATACATCCACGATGCACTGCGCACGACACCCAATCTTTTTGTGCACAATGCCCAGTATCCCGCTAGGCCATCACACTAAGTGTTGATTCACGACCCAATAAGACTATCCCCTGGCTTCTTGTCCCAGGAGTCTTCTCTTTTTCTTGTAATTACTTAGCTAGTAGATTAACTTAGTTTCTTTCTTGGAGGTCCAGCCTTGCGGGCCTTTGTTTTCTTTGTCATTCTTTTGTTCTTTTAGCTAGTCCTTGTAATTATTTCCGTATACCATATATGTGGAGTACTGAGCTATCCACATTCGATTACCTTTGCAATATATTGGAAACGAGCATTTGCTCCCCAAATGTCCGGGCCTTGTATTGCTTTCGTTGCTTATTTTTGAACTCTTGCTCTCGTTTTAAACTCGTGTGTGTATTTCCATTGCATACTCCTCCACGTCCCTCAAAAGGCTTGGTGTGCTGGAAGCAACCAAGCGAGGTGCGACATATGTGGGAAACAGGTTGTAGTCGTGGTACTCTAGCACGACTAGGACACACGGTTAACTCCCTGAGAGGTTTACCTGTAACAGTTGGTATCAGAGCTCAAGCAATCCTTGAGTGCATAGTGAAGATGTCGTCACTATGTCGAAGAAGACCGATCAGTTTGAGAACATTGAAAGGGTTCTCTTTGGTAAGGTACCAGGGACCGGGAGCCTACCTGACCATGTTGATCAGGCAGAATCAGATGTTGCCATTACCAGTAGAGACATCGAGGTGGCCAACACAAAAGTTGCACGTCAGGAGGAGGAGATCGTTGAGTCGAGGAAAGCTTTTGCATCTCGTGATTTCAACGTTGCTGAGATGAGAGGCACCATCGAGCAGCTTGGAGGAGACATGCATGTACTCATGCAAGCTATGGCCAACTTATCCGAATATGGGGGTGGGGGATGGTGGTGGTGGTGTCCATGTTGTTCACAGATGGAAAGTCCCTGAGTCTAAGAAATATGGCGGGCTACCTACCGCGAGAGAGCTTGACAACTTCTTGTACTAAATGGAACAATACTTTAAGGCGGCCGAGATGGACTCGGATGCTGAGAAAGTCATTGTTGCCACGATGTACTTGGAGGGCTCTACAATGGTGTGGTGACGCTCCCAAGATGTGGAGATAAAGGCAGGTCGCTTATCCATCAACACGTGAAGCTCAAGATGAAGAAACAATTCATGCCCACCAACGTGAAGGAACATGCATTGTTGAGATTCAGGACACTGGCAAACCGACGGTGTAAGGAAATACAAGTCGGGTTTCCAGGCTTGTATGCTCGACTTGCCTGACCGTCTAGAGAAGTACAAACTCTATGACTTCAACCAAGGATTGAAGTCGTAGTCTAGACTCAAGCTAAGGAGAGCTCGTTGCACTGACTATAATTCAGCGGTGGCATTCGTCAAAAGTCTTGAGAACTATGAGGGCGGAGGATTGCAAAGAGTTGATGGGGAAGTGGATGGTGTTACTGTTGCCAAGGTGGGCAACAGTGCGGGTGCAAGTTCTCCCAAGGTGGGGCGTAACTTTAGACCTAGTCTGAGCGGATGACATAGGTCTAGGCACAATATGGGTGCGAGAAGGAAGGGGGAAGCCTCAGTGCAAGTGCGGCAAGTTCAGTCGGGTCCAAACCAAGGTGGGATGGACAAACCGGGAAGGCGCAACTTGTGTACGAGATGTGTAAAGGGAATCATGCCCTACTGCTATGTTGCTCGAGGATTCGAGACAAATCAGAGAGGCACTGAGCGAGGTAGTTCATGAGCAGTAGGCTAAGGAAATTGGGCCTGAAGAGGAGGAACCGTGCTTCATGGGAGATTAAATATGCTGTTTAATTCCGTGGTGGGATTAACAGAGCCAGGGCTGCTGAATCCGTTAGCAGAGTTTGAGATCGACCGGGTGGTTGTTGCATTGCGAGCAAAGAAAGTTGTGGCTCAGTCAAGCAGTGTGGAGAAGGCCACACCTACACTTGACAAACCTGAGATTGTTCGTCTGAAACCAATGCGACAAGAAGATGGAGCATTGATGCATATGGACTTGCGCGTGAATGGAAACCCCATTCGATCGATGGTTGATCCGGAAGCTAGCCATGTGTATGTCTCTGAAACAGAAGCATTACTATTGGGGCTCAAGTTGGAGAAAGTTGTGGGTAGGATGAAGACTGTTAAGAGTGAAGCAAAACTAGTGCTAGGTGTTGCAAGGCAATGCTTGGTCAAGTTTGGCACCATAGAAGCCACAGTGGATTTCCATGTCGTTAAAATGGATGACTTCAGTTTAGTCCTTTGCATGGAATTTCTGAGAGATTCACGGATTGTCGTATACCCATTCGCCAGCTGTCTTTATGTCTTAGGCACCAATCCGTGCACGATTAAAGCGACTGCAAAGAGATCACCTGGGGATAAACTCTTGGCTTTGCAGCTCGCCAAGTGCATAAAACAAGACGAGGACCGCGGTTCAGTAGATCCGGGTGGGGAGAACAGAATTGAAGGGTCAGAAGGGTCACATCAACAATGTGTTTGCCAAGTGGATCTGATGACCTTTGTGAAGCAAGTCTAAATATTGAGCATGTTGTGGGTCGCTCCACGGCTACGAGAGATGAAGATTTGTTGAGTAAGGAGTATCAGAAGCGTTCGTCGGTTGCCAAGGAGATCTGGATTCTAAAGATGTATCTGCCGACTGGCGTGCCCCTTGAAACTTCCCTTTTCAAGTTAGTTAAACATGCTAAACCTTGTAAACTTCAACAAAGATGAGTCATCATTCACATCAGCAACCCCCTAATGTTCTACAAGGCATGAGGCGAAAACGTGAACGGATGATGATGCGTATCAGATAGCATCCAGAGCTGGACATTCCTTCAGTCGTCGATCAAGGAGTGGGTGTTATAAAATTAAGACAGCTTAAAATGGAATTGAAGAGAATCCGATGACCACAGGTACATCAGAGTAGTGCACTTGCCAGCAAATGAATCAACCCCTATCTTAAGGCAAAATTGTACGAGAAAAGTGTGGGTAGCGAAGCACCTTGGAGGATTCATGGCTCCGGGGACGTTCTTCGAATTGAGTGGGGGAGTATGTTACGGGGTAAGACTTATGACCCAGTCTCAACGCAACCTCATACCTACACGCATGCCACAAACGTGTCGCGGTCCGGCGTCGCTCATTGCTTGCAAACCGGTCTCCATAAACTGCGACGTACACGCCTTTGGGTCATATAGTGTCGTCCGTCTAAACGATCTCAGCATGTGGTGTCACCCTCTGTGACCTTGTGTGCAACGCCTGAGTTGTTCATTCCTAACGCCCGTGGGCACAACGCTCGGTTGGCAATCGCCCGCTATGCCAGCACGCTAAGTGTTAAGTCACTGCCCAAGAAGACTTGCCCCTAGCTCCTTGTCCCTAAAGTCTTCTCTTTTGCTTGTAATAGCTTAGCTAGTAGATTAGCTTAGTTTCTTCTTGGAGTTCCAGCCCTGCGTGCCTTTGTTTTCTTTGACCTTCTTTTGTTCTTGTAGCTAACACTTGTAATTACTTTCGTACACCATACATGTGGAATACTGAGCTATCTATATCCGATTTACCCTTGCAATATATTGAAAATAAGCATTTGCTCCCCAAGTTATTTGGGCCTTATATTGCTTCGTTGCTTGTTTGGGAACTCTTTCCCTCATTCTAAACTCGTGTGTATTTCCGTTGCATACTCGTCCACGTCCCTCTAAAAGTTTGGTGTGCTGGGAGCAATCAAGCTGAGTGAGACGTACGTGGAAAACAAGCGGTACTATGGTACTCTAGCATGACTAGACATCACGGTTAACCTCCTAAGAAGGTGGTCCGTGATGTTGTTCATGTACTATTCCCATCACACCAAATCAGTCACTCAGAAAATGTATGAACGAGGTATTATCACAATGAAACCATTTTGTTGACAAAAAGAATCACTTATACTCCCTCTGTTTTCTTAAGTTTGGCACACTTACTATTTTCGCATATTTTTCTAAGATTGTCACATTTCCTGTTATGGCAAAAAGTACATCATTCTCAACCACTCATTAAACTTTTTACTCTTCTCACTCAATTCTCACCACACATTTCCACTTGCAAAAATAACAACATATAAACTTATGGTGTCAAACATAAAAAAAACACAGGGAGTAGTAGCTTCAAAAGCAACATCACAAAAAATTAGACCACACGTAACAAGAGAAACCACATATCCAACGTATGGATAATGATACCGATGTTTTGCCTTCCAAACGGACAAAACCAGCAATCAACCTAGGAAGTTGGGAATCTTGTCTCCTGGTATACATTTAAAAGGCTGAACAATGAAGTTGTGGATTGCTATAAAAAGAGGTACAGGAAAGTGGTGACTCAGCTCCACATGTAACTCAAATGTATGAATTGAGTCTTCAATTGTGACTCAGCTCCACTTGTGTCTTTTCCTCACCCCAATGGAATGGTCCATTTGGCACTTGTTTATGATCAATTAAGTTGAAATAATAAGAAGTGGGAATTGTTTATATCTCGAAGACTTTAGAAATCTAGTGGCTTGGATAGCGAATCCATGAAAGGTCATTTAAAAACATCACTTTTATGAGTGGAAGGGAAAAGGAATGATGCTGTTATGTTGAATCACTAGTTTTGTTTAACGTGGGGGAAAAAACTCAAATGAAATCGATTCAATATAACTTATGATGAGACAATATAAAAAGTAAAGTTTTAAAAACGGCAGAAAATACTCTATGTCATCTCCTATTCCTAAGCAATTGTATTTGAACTCTCTATCTCACCATAAGAAGTTGAGAATGTTGTAGCGCGGAAACTCTCTATCTCTTCAATTGTGACTCAGCTCCACAGGAAAGGGCAAACAGTTTTGTCCAAGTCTTTATATTGAAGCATCGTGTTATGAGGTGAGTTTAAGTTTCAATAATAAAAAGAACGATTTTTAAATAATTTTGGGCTTAAATAAGATAAATTTGAGACCTTTTTATTTGTGCTTTGCTAAATAAGTGTTTTTAAAAACATTTAAGTGATTAAATCATGCATTCACTGATTAAATATTTTAATGGCAAAGTTTTGGGAAAAGCCGTCTTTCCATAGACATATGGAAAGATGAGGTTGAATTAGAATTGTAGAAATGTAAAAAGTTTCAGTTGCAATATTAAAATTTTATTTTGCAACGTGCAGTAGTTATAAGTTTATAACTCGATTAGTACAACACAAAAAATTTATCTCAATTTTATCTAATTTACAATTTAAACTTTAATGTTTTCATAACTTACGTCTTTAAAAAACAAACTCGTCAGGAGTTAATGATTGGGGAAAAGAACAGTTAGGATTTGTACTTTTGTAGTGTACTGCTATTCTGCATGACCTAATTCTAGCGGCCCCTTGGCCACTCCAAAGGCTCCAACAAGGTTATTTCAGTGGATAAGGTTTTCTACATACAAGTATAATACTATAGTATATTAGTATGCTGTTGGGGATTAATCCTCTTGTATCATTAGGCCATGGTAGAAACCGCTACCGGTTTCTTACCAATTAAATATATTATTTTTCTCATTCTCTCTCTTTCACCTAACTCTAAGAAACCACTTAAGAAACCACTCACTTTCTCCTCCACAATGGTAAGAAACCACTTTATACTATTCATGGACCACATTTGATTACATCTATCCTACTCATTAATTTTACCATTAACATTTAATTTATTTAGATTTGTTCACCCAAAATAAGTTGAATGTGAAATTTAATATTAAATTATAATTCTACCAAATTAATTTTCATTCTTTTCAAAAAATATTAATTTCGGTTTGTAATAAAAATAAAATAAAATAATTTTATTTTTTATTTTAATTAAATATGTCCACACAAAATAAGTTTAATGTGAAATTTAATAATATATTTTTATTTTTAAAATTGAATTTCATTTTTTCATAAATTATTTAATATTTTGTGAATACATATTTTTTTCCAGATTTTTAAAACAAGATTACAGAATTTTAAAATATTTTCTAAAAACAAAAAAAAAAGATTTCTTTGAGTGGGACATGTGGGGCTCTAACTGGCCGGCACGTGTCCCACTTAGTGGTCAAGAATGATGGGCCGAGAGTCTGGGGCCAGAACACATGTGCTTCTGTCAGGGAAAGGGTCAGGGAATCGGTTTCTTGACCGGTTCCCACACAAGAAACTAGGGACCAGTTTTTTAACTAAAAATCAATCTAGAAACCATCACTGTGGGTGTTTTCGGTTTCTAGAGTGATTTTTTAAAATTAAGAAACCACCACTGCACATGCCCTTAGAAACTATATCATGTAGGGAATCCAATGATATCTCACATAATGATATTTATATCTATATACTGGTTAAAATTTATGGTCAAATGTGTCTTAAGAAAGTTGATCAAAAAGTGTGCAGTTTGAACTGATACAGAGAGAAGTATGTATATTATAGCAATGGTTATTAGATCTTCAAATTAGTAAATGTATAACATTACAAACTTCCCACATAGTTTTTCCCCATCTTCATGGTCCTAATTAATTACATATTGAGATGAAACATATGGAAATTTGTTGTCACTGATCATCTGCCTCATAGTTTAAAATTGATATCCCAATCTTCTATGCATCTACGAAGTTATGAAGTGTGAATGAAAATATTAATTGACATTTGGTGCTTGTATGAACATTTAGGTCATAACTTTTTGTGGAATTTTTATTTCATTTCGATCCCGTCTTGCATTTTTTCTTTCTAAAATTCAACTTTTTTATGAAGATTTTGAGTTTTTAAAATTGCTATTGAAACACTTATTATTATTGTTATGCTTCAATTTTCTCTATTATTATTGGTTTAGTTTACTAATTTTCAGTTCATTTCAATTGAAAACTTTCCCATTCAACACAACTCAATGCAGTGGTGGAACTGGGGGACGAGCCGGTGCGACCGCCCCCAGACTCGGTGGATGTTGCCCTAATGAATAGTATCCACCCCTCCGGTGGATGCTGCCCCAACCTCTCTTCCGCCCCTCCTCAACTTTTACTCTGATTCCGCCACTGACTCAATGTAACTTATTTGATGTTAAATTGGACCACTATTGAATGTAGCACTTAGGTAAGATCACAAAATTATACTAAATGTCACTTAAAGAAAGTAATGAAGGAGTTCAAACAAAACAACACTTTGAGCATTGATTAACTCGATCCACACTCTAACCTTGTCTTGTGCACTCTCAATTAGATATGAACAAACCAAGGCATGAAGTAATTGGCATGAACGGCAAAATCTCAAAATCCATCTAAAGTCTAAAACTTACTGCCTCCATCAACAATTTTGGTCTATCTACTTTTTCCAAGTTAAATTTGATAAACTTTGATCTTAAATACAAATTAATATATTTAAATAAAAATATTATTTGAAATATTATTAGATTCATCTTAATATCTATTTTCTAAATATCAATTTTTTATGCAAACAATTTACATGTATTTAGAGATATTGATTATCAAACATGATCATTGAAAACCGTAAAAAATTAGATAGACCAAAACTGTTGGAACGAAGGGAGTATATCACAAGCAAAATTACACAACACTAATTGCAACTATTTTCCACGTACGACTTCTTAAAGATAGAGATATGGAGCGCCGTAACACACACAGACACACAGTACAACATGTCTCAATATTACACAAACATTAAATAATTGGAGAAATATAGGTTGCATGTTAGATACTCCCTCATTTCCACCTGAATTTACTCTCGTAACAAAAACATGTTTGAACGTTAATATCTTTACCTACGTATAATAACAATAAATAAAAAATTGATATTAATAAACTACTTGTTACGAAGAATTGAACAATATCATATACGATAATAATTTATTCATACATTTATTTAAATATGTGGTCAAACTTTGAAAGAGAAAAATGTAAAAAAATTAAAAGTGTAAATTTAACTGAGAGGGAGAGTACACATCTTGATTGCTCCATTTCCTGGTATAAATTAAACATCAACTACTTTCTCACAATTTCTCACAATTTCTCCTAAAATCAATCACAACAAAATGAGAGTTTTATTACTACTCTCTCTCCTCCTCACACTCCTACTACTAGATCTCCCTCCGCCTTCCTCCGCCGCGCACGGCGGCGTTCATCCCCCGGCATCTGAATATCTCAAGCTCCCGCTCCTCCACAACAACCACCCTTTCCCTCCCAACCCATCGCATTCCCTCTCCGCCGACTCCCGCCGCCTCCGCCACCTCCACAACTCACTCCATCGCCGCCGCAACAAGTCAGCGAAGCTCCCTGTAACCTCCGGCTCCGCCTTCGGCACCGGCCAGTACTTCGTCTCTCTGTCTCTCGGCACGCCGCCGCAGCCATTCCTCCTCGTCGCCGACACGGGGAGCGACCTGCTCTGGGTCTCCTGCTCCGCCTGCCGGGACTGCTCCCACC
>JAULKM010000008.1:4639145-4653644 GCA_032355605.1 Rubia tinctorum
CGAACTGAGTTCAAAATATTTTAAACAATTTGAACTCGAACAAACTCGTTTACAGTCGTAGTAGGAATTTGATGAAAATTGGAAAATGTAACTATAAAAATAGTCAGAAAATAAAAAAAATATTCACGCTTGTGTGGAGTCTAATTACATTAAATAATATATTCATCAAAAGATGGAAACTAATCGGGAATTAATTGGGTACCCATAATTACCCAATTTTAAATGAGTATATGGGAGGAGATTGGGATCCCAATCTCATTTCTCCTTATAACCCAATGCTATAAAACTCATTTGTTCATAATCCCAAATTAGAAAATAATGGAAATATCCCATGTCATCTGTAATACTGATTTTTAGGACATAATTTTGTAAGGACGGATCAAATATGCTACTTATAAAAATAATAAAACGTGAATATTTAATAAGACTTTGTCCAGTTGGGCTTATTAGCTTTAATTTGTATTGAATTTAATTTATTGGTGTTAAATTTAGTTTATTGATTTTAAACTTAATTTATTAGTGTTGAGTTGAATTTATTAGTGCTGAATTGAATTTATAGGTAGCTTATTTTTTCAAAAAATGAAAATAATGACTCCCAAAACTTGTTATACTTGAAACATATTTTAGTTTTAAACTTATTTACCAACCATTGACTGCCGATAACTCAAATAACTATTTATTTATTAATTTTTTCTTTCAGTGTTGAGTTTATTATTGTTGAATTTAATTTATTGATGTTGAATTTAATTTATTAGTGTTGAATTTAGTTTATTGGTGTTGAAATTAAACCCAACTTAGCCGGGCCTAAAACGATTGAAATCTGGTACTCCCTCCGTCCCATTTCAAGATGCACATTTTGACTTTTAGCAATTGACTTGAATTTTTTATCCTTTATATATTTCGTTAAGGAAAATTAATACTTGTGAAAAGTTGATATTTTAAAAATATATGTTATAACGAATCTAACAATGTATCACACATTAGTATTTGTACTTATATACCAATTCAAATTAGGGATTAAAGTTAAGAAATTTTGACTCAATAAATAGTTAAATTGCAGTTTGAAATATGACAGTAACAAAAAAAAAATCAACCTTAATTTCATTCTGAATGTAATATTAGAATATAAAAACCAATATTAATGAGAACATTACTAGAGCATACATTTATACATTCATATTTTCTTATAAATTTCTATGATGATTTTTAGTTTTAGTTGCAAAAATAAATACTAGTTCCATATTTTTAGACATTTGTTTATTTTGTCCAATATAATTTTACTACATTTTAAATTAAAATAATTCATTTTTACTCATTTATATTAGACTAAATTATTTTTTGGTCCCCTACATACCATATTTTACCATTTTTTGGTCCCTCACAAATCTACCTTTTTTTGGTACCCCACAAATTCAAAGTAAAAATTTTGGTCCCCAAAAATAGATTCAGGCCGATTTTCCGGTTAAACGTAGCACGTGCCATGCACGTGACCTTTTTCCGGTATGGACATGGGTAATTTAGTAATTTTACTTTTTTAAAAACTAAATTCTCTCAAACCGTTCGAATAACTCCTTGTAAACCCATATGAAATTCAATCCATTCCAGAAAATTTTCTTCCGCCGTCTCTGCTAAATCCTCCCCGTCCTACGCCATATGTCCACCGTCTCCGCCTAAATATTCTTCCCCCATCTCCGCCCAAATCATCCTCCGCCGCCTCCTGAAATTCTAAAGCCCCAAATCCCGAGTCTCCTCCTAAACCCTAAACCCCCAAATCCGATTGAATTCATGTCGAGTTTGAGCATCTCCTCTGTCTCCACCAGGTTTTACGTGGCCGGATACTTGAAATGCATGTGTGACCGATGTTTCCGTATTCGTACCGCTAACACGCTGGAGAATCAGGGAAGAAAGTTTTATGGTTGTCCATCAGGTCGAGCTAGTTGTGATTTTTTCAGATGGTGTGACGAGGGTTGCTGGGAATGTGAGGTTGCGTCTGAGGTTATTGAAGGAATTTAGGAGAGGAACCGTGAGTTGGAGTAAGGGATGACAAAGTTGGGCGGCGAAGTTGCTGATATGAAAGGGGAACTTGAAAGGGAGCGTGAGAATTACAGGGTTCGAATTGCTGATGTCACAGGTGAGCTAGAATTGGAACGTCAAATTTGCAGGAAGGTGAAAAAAGTGTCGGTTGTTTTGTGTCGTTATTGCAATTTTCCTTGCAATGATGATGATTACCGGTAATCGAACGAAGTTTGGTGTTGCTCTATTCGTTTTGGAATTTCTTTTGGTGGATAATAGAATTCGGTTGATGTTTGTAATAGACTAGTTTTTTTAAATTTGTTGGTGAAGAGTTTGGTTATGAGATTAGTATGTTTCAATTTAGTTCAATCATATGTTTGAATATAGCGCAAGTTCGCATTGTTGAATGATGAGTACTTCGATTATGAAGGAATTGGATCACTGTAATAAGCCTTGGAGATTGAAAAAGTGAACCAATATTCATTCATACCATTTGTTTGATCATGAATACAAAGTTATGAACCATGCTTCTTAGACATAATGTACCTAAATAAAGGAAAACCTGTTTATAATCAAACCCAAACTAGAAAAGGCTAATGTCAACCTGGTTCTAGACCAATCCAAGCAAAGGCAAAAGGAACACCTAATCTGCTGGCAAACCCAAAAATGCCAACAATTTGGCCAAGAAAGCAACAATAAGGTTCTAGACCGAATGAAACCCAAAACTAAACAACTAAACTATTTTTTTGAGCTCTAGTGGTTCTCAGGAAAATGCCACAAATCACCACGCATCTCCAAATAGTCCACTTCTTTATAGCGCGATGATGACGAACTATTGCATGTGAGTTTTGTGTGGCCAACTTGGCAGCATGAGCTGGACTTGTATACCCGTTTCGCCTACATATTGACATACAACAGAAACGAAAAAACCCAGCCAACTTCAATAACATATATCATTTCACATACATATGGCATAAACAGAGATACCAAAAATTAGCAAAAATATCTTCAAAATCTACCACATAATTATTATACCATAACTAATGAATTCAAATGAACCTGACGGGGTTTTGAAACTGAGGACCCAGCTGCATGTGGAGTGGGTTGAGCTGCCGGTGGAACTGAGTCACCAGCTAGGGTTGGACACCTTTGCGAATTATGTCTAATCAGAATACATGGGGAGCACTTTTAGGGACCCATTTTTCCAGCTCTGGACAACTTCTCCACTTCCCAATATTTCTCAACTTTTGTCTTAGTACAATTCAATTCGTTCGCTGGTTTTTTTTCTTGACTTCTTAGGTCTTCCTGACATCCTAATGTCAAAGGGTGGTAGCAAACTGTGATCATCTATGTTATCCCATAACTCCGGACCATTAATTGGATGGATAATGTGGTTGTAGGCACTTGCATAAACGGGCATGGAGTAGCAGGAATGCATGAAATCTGCTGCATCCTATTGCATATTCCTTAACATAACTGATAGCAACAACAACACGAGGGCATGGTACTCTTGTAAGGTCCCATTTTCTGCATCTGCAAGTCTTTGACTTCAAATCAATAACATAACTTCCCCCATACACACAAGTGACCTGAAACTCCAAATCATCACTTGGAGTTGCGAAACAAAGATTTGAGGCATACTGGTTAACCTTAAGCTTCTTCCTTATCTTAGGCCCAAACTGACCACCCATTCTTGCAATAGAAGCCCTTTTCTTTTCAAGTCTATCCATGAAGTAAAATCTCACAGCTTCCAACATCGTCATCAGTGGCTTATCCCTCGCATGTAATATCACTTTTTTGAAACACTCACAAATGTTGTTGACGAGGATATCACATTTTGACTGAGTGTTTAAGAAAGCTCTTGAACATTCCCTTGGATTTGTTCTGGCTTCTAACCACTTCAAAAGCACCAGGACCTCGGGGTTTGATGTCTTTGAGATGGTTCAAAAATTGGGCTAGGTGGGTACACTTTGCCACAACCCAGATCATTTCTTTTAACTTCAAACTGGAAAATGAACCTCTGAAATTCTTGTACATATGCCATGTGCAGAGTCAGTGTTCTGCATATGGAAGTAACTCTTCCATATCAGCTGCTGGTCCTTGTTTTAACATCCATAAAATGAGTTTCAAAAAAAAATCCCACATAATCTTATTCTTAAATTCAAGTGTTGATAGCTAGGGTATACCTTTTGCTTATCAAAAAGCAAAGTCCAACTCGGTTCATTCTTGATGTTGATGTCTTGCTGCAGAAGGGTCAAGAACCATAGGAAGCTACTTTTATTCTCTATCTCAACCACAACATAAGAAACATGGTATATTTGATCATTCCCATCCAGACCAATAGCCGCCAATAATGTCCCCTTGTGAGGTCCGGTCAGATGACACCCATCCAGTCCTATTAAGGTTCTGCAACCAATCCTAAACCCCCTTTTGCAAGCATCAAAGCAGACATAAATTATGCGGAATGCTTCGTTCCCAAAATTGTCAGCATTTTTCTGCATCACAACTGTGGAATTAGGGTTGGCCAAGATCAACTCATTAAAGTAGTCCCTCATTACCGTATATTGTTTCTTGTATTCTCTATCAATCTCATTAATTGCGCGCTTCTTTGCCTTAAATGCGACATCCCTTGAGATAGTAATCCTAAGGTCGTTCTGAACCTTTTGCATTAGCTCTGAGATCTTCATGTTCGGCATAATCTTCAACTCACCCTTGTACCTCTCACTTTGGTACTTGTAACTGGCACACCCGTGATTGAACGTATGAATGCAAGAATGGGTTCTCATCAGCATTCTCCCGGAAGTTAATTGAAATCATCCATTCGCATTTACATGTGTTTGTAGAACAATCTGTTGTACACCTCCTCAAATTGTTCTTCTTAAACCGGATCCTGCGATTATAAACGGTCACATGGTGTTTGCAGGCCAACCTGAGATCATTTTTCAAAACAAATTTCTACCCAAGATGGAACTCCACATCACTGTTACCAATCGGCGACATAAACCTTTTGTGAACCCTGACCCGCTCTTTCTCACCATCTTCAGAACTTGTCTGACTTTGTTGATCCCCTTCCCCAATAACCTCAGCTGAATAGGATTATGCCCTATTGCCATCTAGTTTTTCTTTACATGTTTCCCCCGCAGGTTCCATCGTTCTCAACAATACACTCCAATGTTTTTCCCTATCATTCATAACCTCTAAGTGATAATCATCATCCACATCAAATTCCGGATCTACGAATTTCCTAACTTCTTCATCCTGTTTAACAACATCATCTTCTATAGCATTTTCCACATCTTTTCTGCCCCCTCTTGAAATTTGTTCCCTGGGTATTTTTCCCTGCTTCTGTCCTCAATTTTTTTAGTCCCTTCCCTTCCTTTGCCTTACAGTTGAACTCACTATCCGCATTTCCTTATCCTCCGACACTGCAATTATTTTCTTCACCGCATAACTTACATTCAATCGAAATTGTTGCTATGTCAAAATCTTCATCTTTTCCCTGCATTTCATTTTTCTCCAAAATCTTATAATTCTCCACTTCGGCTGATGGTCTAGCCGCTAACACCTCAGCCTCACAACTAGCTTCATAGTTAGCCAAGATTACCTCTTCCTCCTTATCTCTGACCTCAGGAGCAATTTTAGTCATGTTAGGAGCAACTTCAGTGCTTGGAATCTTTTGAGAAACTTGTGTGAAAGGACCCTCATCATCCATGCTCTCTGGTTCTTCTAGATGTATGACCTCGTCAACCTCCTTCAATTCCTATACCGGACCTTGTCTTGTCCGAGAATCAACATACACTCCCATTTTCTTCAACATCCTACAATGTCGCCTCTGGGACCTTGACACACTCTGGTAATAACTCACAAGAGCAGGGGATGATTCCTCCTTGTTCTGTCTTTTCTGAGATTTTTCCTTCACAACTTTTCGTGCCCTCTTCCTTCCCCTCATCATTTTTTCTCAGTTTTCGATTGCTTCAAATTCTCAGAAACTGCCCCCCCTTCTTTCCCAAACAACCGATCATCTGCTTTCACAACCTCCTCACCAGAATGCCAACTCAGATAATTCCAATAATACCCAAATAAATAAATGTCAACCACTCCATTCTTAACCCCAATACTACCTATTTCCTTTGACTGTTTAGGAAAAACTATTAACTGCTCCACAGTTATTGAACTAAACCTCACTCCATGATCCAAAAACACTCCACATATCAATCCCCTATAACCTAAATAATTATATGCATAATCCAACCTACCCAACTTGAAAAATTCAGCTCCACAATAATCATCCATATATACAGTGCCGCCAATATACATCGGAAACGGTTCCCTGATCAAGTTACCATGACCGTGTATTATAATAGAGAAGGACTTTGATTCATGAACTGAAAATTAAACAATATGGGGTTATTGCAAATAATAAAGCACAACCCAACCTAAATTAAAATAATTACTTACCTAACTGGGCCTACAAAATATATTAAACCCCACCTGCAATATGTTAATCCCATCCACATAAAATATTATCCATAACCAGAACTAATCAAAGCAATACTAAAACTCCTACGGATTTTACTAATACATGAGGAAACACTGTCCTACTCTAATTGGTATTCATCCATTAGCCCAAAAATAGAGGACCACAACATCTAAAATGAGAAACCAAATAATTTACTATCAAACTACCAGTGGGAACTGCAATCAATATATATCTCCATGCTTACAGATCACACACACTCACACACTTACTGTATTTAAGAGCTCTATGTCCCCCACAAAAACAACAATCACGTTCTGTCAGAATCAGCCTCTTATCTTCGTCCATTGTCACCTACACTCGCACGAGGCAACCCATCACCATAAGACTATAAAAGACGAACCCCAACAGAGAAATCGACAAAATTTTAAATTACCCAGGGTACCGTCGCAATCGCCCGCGTAACGAGTCAACCTCGCCTCCGGCTCTATAGTTTCGCACAGTGAGCACATATGTCAAGGGAACGATCCCCGTACGACGGGGTTTAACGACAATGCCAGTAGTGAATCCCAAGGGTCGCGATTTTCGGGTGAGATTGATGGGTTTTTTGGGATTAGGTTTTCAGATTGGGGGAAATAAGAGCTGAATTTGGGATTTGGGTAATTCGAACGGTTTGGGTAATTTGTAAGGTTTGGGAGAGTTTAGTTTTTAAAAAGTAAAATTACTCAATTACCCCTCCCCATGTTGAAAAAAATGTCACATCTACGTTTAACCAGAAAACTGGTCTGAATCTGGTTTTGGGGACCAGAATTTTCATTAAATTTGTGGGGTACCAAAAAAACGTGATTTTATTGTAAGGGACCAAAAGATGGTAGATATGGGATAAAAAACAATTTAGTCACTTCGTCCTTAATTTCGGAACCCACCAATACACGTAGTGGAAGTATAAATTGTAATAATTTAGACAACCACGTTAGTCTTTTTCCTAATTATTGTTCATTTTGAATATTTGTTGCTCCATCGTCCAAGTTGGAGGAAATATTATCCAAAATGAAGAGAAAAAGAACCCGAAAATTTGAATGGTTGGTGTTTTTTTTTTTGAATCTTAGAGCATCCACAATATAAGTGGATTTAAGGAGGGCTTTCTATGTGGCACATCATAAATTTTGATAAAAATACTAAGGGTGTAAACGAATCAATTCGTTCGTGAAAATCTCGCAAACTGCTCGAGCAAAAGTTCGACTTGAATTCTAGCTAGATGAACACGAGTCGAACTCAACCTAGCTCAATTATTAAGCGAGCGCGAGCTCGAGCTCGATCTTTTTCATTCGTGTTCGGTAGGCTCGTCGAGTTTCATGAGCCTGTACGTATATAACTATATTATTTTTTATTTACAATTTTGTATAAATTAGAGGGTTGTACTAGCTCATTCGAAGGTAATGAACTCAACGAGCCGCTCGAGCTCGAGCTCGAGTTCAAATTTGATCGAGTTACGAACTGAGATCGAGCAGATCACAAACAATCGATCACAAGAGCGAGATAAATTTTCTGGACTTCAACGAGCTCAAGCTCGAACACGAACATAGTAATTTTTTCGAGCTCGAACACACCACTACTCGATCTCAGCTCGGTTCGTTTACACCCCTAAAAACTACTAAGAACTACTACCAACAATGGATCAACTTATATAAACACTTCTTAAACACTTTTTTTTAAAATATAATTAATTAAATATACAAAAACAAGTGTCAATTATTGATTGGTTGACAATACACAAATAAAGAGGTACCAACTCATTAAGTAAGAAGCAACTCTTTATTAAGAAGTACTAGTATTTCTTAAAACTCCACAGTGATCCTCCTTAAATAAAGAGTGCTTCTTATTAACAGAAGTGAGGTTAAGAAACTACCATTATGGATGCTCTTAATGAAAGGTGGCAACCATCAAAACCACATTTCAAGCTCAAAAAGTTATGCTTAAAACCTAAAATTGCACTTACCACACCACTATCATCATATCTTGTGACCTAATTATGTATAGTCCTAAAATTGTAGAACACTTTGGGCAGTTTAGGTTTTGGATCTGAGAACTAAGAAAGGGGAAAGGGATCAATGCCCTTATTTTCGTTTTTCAACGATCACCACAACCATTGTTACCACCGACCACCACCATTACTATCGGTGTCGACAACTATTGACAACCGAAGAAGTATACCTCAACCTCCGAGCAGTCGCCACCGACCACCACCGCCATTGTTGATGTCAACAACTATCAACAACTGAAGAAGTAGATCATAACCAACCATCGCTACTGACAACCACTAGATAATGATGATGATAACTATCGCCGCCTTTTGACGGCTGTCACCACACCAACCGCCGACGCCAATGACCTTCACCCAATCTCTAACGATAACCACCATCATGACGAACACCCCCACCACCTCGACTATTGATATCGACAAACACCACCACCGACTGTCTATGATAGCAACCACTATCACCGGTGGTTGCCGAAGACAATAACTATTATACTAACTCTCTCTCCAATGAATGAAACAAGCACACGTAGCATGAAAGGAAACTTGATTCCCCTTCATATTTGAACCAAATAAAGATGGGAATCACCCCTCTTCCTTTACTGTTCTCATTAATCTATTTGTTAATTCTTCTGTATCTTTTTCCTCGTGTGAACCAAAGAATCCCTTGGTACAATCTACATGTATATTGTTACCACATGCCATCCTTTTTGCAACATATTATTTCGATGTCATAACATTAATAAAATAGATAGTACCATAATATTTTATGATTTAACATAATTTATATATATATATATATATATTTTTTAAAACTCATGTAGACTGTTATCATCATCCATATAAATTTTCACCTTATCTTAATTTTCAAATACTTTTTTATATATTTTTCTTCGATTTCGTATCTAATCATTCCTTTTCTTAATTTAAAAATAATTTAAAAATAGTTGCGCCTATTACCCGCTGCTGTTGATTATTTCGGTCATGTTCATTTACTTATCTCTTCCGCTTCATCGAAAGTCCATTTTCAGTTATTTCATTTTTAAATTCTTCGCGGCTTCATTTTTTATATATAAGGAGTTACAAGATGACTATTTTTAACTTCTTTCTTACGTATTTCACTACAATCATTCTCTTCTATCGTCTTTCGCGGTGTTCCTCATCTTCACCGTTCTAAGAAAGCATGATTTTTCAAAGTATTTTCTTAAAGGGGGTCATATTGCATTTCTACAAATTATCAAGGATGCAATGAAAGAGTTGTGCTGTCCAAAAAGAAAGAAAAAAGTTGAGTGCAAATTCAAGGTTGGAGTATAACAAGTTTTAGCCAAAGTATGTTCTATAGACGAGGAGCCATCTATTTTGTGGTTTTCCAATGTATACCCTCAACCAAGAAAAAGATATGTTATTATCAATTTAATTGTATTTTACTTAAGAGTCCGTCTCTTGAAAAAAATGATATTTTCATAAGTTATGGAAAAACTAAGGTTTAAATGGCAACTTAGAAGAAATTAAGATAAAATGTGCAGGTTGCATTAATTCGGACCATAAACTTATAGCTACAGAATGTTGCATAATAAAATTTTGATATTGCAACTAAAATATTTTACTTTTCTATAATTTTAAATCAACTCAGTCTTTCCATAGAAATTAAATTAAGACTAAATAAAATCAAAATCAAAATATTTTTACCCGTCTTTCCATAGAAATTAAATTAAGACTAAATAAAATAAAATCAAAATCTAATGTAATTATTTTTTCCCAATCTAATGTAAGTATTGGGGAAAACTATTTTTCCATATAAGATAGTTTTTCCCAAGACTTTGCCACTACTTAAATTTAATGTAATTATTTTTAGTTTAATAAAACTATTTTGATTTTGATTTTATTTAGTCTTAGTTTAATTTAACTCGATTAACTTCAATTCAGTTTACAATAACAATAACAAAAACTAACTCTTTCTTCTTGTATTTTGGGAGAATTTTCAATTCCCATGTTTTTACTGTCAACAAAAGTCCCTATATGACCAAATTTGTTACTCTTCTCCATTTATGTACAATTGTGTACCTTTTATTTTGTGTGATTTAAAAAAAAAACGCCCGAATTACTAAAAACTGAGTGAAATATGTTATAAATGGAGTTATATTAACATAAAAATATTTTCATAAAGTCTCATTTTAAACCGACTAATCGTTCAACGAGGTCATTTTTATAATTTGTATTATTAATAGGGTGATTCGATATTTATTTTTATACATTGCAATGAATGCCAATGATATACCTATAATTATGAAAACAATTTAAAATGAATTTTAATATATAAATAATTATAATACGATCTTAAAAATGATTTTTTTTATAATATGTCTAACCGTTAGTTGGTCTAATATGAAACATTTTAAAATATTTGTATGATAAAGTATTAGGAATGACAGTCTTTCCATGGACATATAGAAAGACATAGTTGAAATAAAATTATAGAAAGGTAAAAAAATTAGTTGCAATATTAAAATTTTATTATGCAACGTGCAGTAGTTATAACTTTATAACCCCATTAATGCAATTCAAAAAATTTATGTTGATTTTTTCTAATTTGCAGTTTAAACCTTAATGTTTCCATAAGTTATGAAAATATCGTCTTTCAAGAGGCGGACTCTATTTGTATAGTCGTATTAGACAAAAAAAAATTAATGCCCTGTTCTCAACAATTTATCTGCATTTCAGTTAATTCATTTCAAATCAGTTCAGTAAAAAATGATTTTTTTGACAATTCAACTTAATTTTCTCTAACTCATTTCAATCCATAGAAGTTATAGAGAAGGAGACCTAACAAGCTCGGCCATGAAAACATTTTCTCTACTCTTTTCCTTAATAATCAAACTGAAAAACTGGTTTTACCATTTTAGTTTAACTAGTAATCATATGTTCCAACATAGTCTAACTTAACCAAATACGTAAAGTAAATGAAACGTGAGTCACACAACTTGGTTACGCAGTTCGGTGAAATCCACCTACGTCTGCGGGGCCTTACCCAGTTCAGAATAAATCCACTAATAAGAGATACGGTACAAAGTACACCATACAACTATACTTATTTTCTAATTATAATGTGTGGATTTTGCAAGCTCCCATTGCTACTGATCCGCCTTGATCAGACTCCCTCTGACCTCGAAACTCGTCGACAGTGGATCTCCTCCTCCCGAGTAATTAAGGTTTACGTTCTGAACTTTAACACACAAGTCGTGTATGTTGGAACATGAATAATCTGGCACACAAGTCGTGTATGTTGGAACATGAATAATCTGGCTCTCGCAAAATACTTCTCGAAAGATAGAAATCTGATGTGCAAATTTTCTCTGTTAAATTCGTTATTTTGCGGCCGTATAATATCCTCTATTTATAGTCCAATGCATATCGGAATTGCTCCATAATTATTTCCATAATATTTTTATTCCTTATATGCGAAGCATATCTAAATCCCATAAATAAAGGGATTTACCTTATCTCAATTATCCCATAATATTCCATAAATCCAATTCCATAAATATATGAATTTTTCATAATTCCATTATACTTCTAAATGGTTGTACTAAATATTGCGCAATCACCAAGTTTCCATAAACTAATTCCATCTCGCCAATCTTATCTTCACGGTATGTTCCAACATGAAATGTTTTCTTCTTTTAATACTTGTTCACAAATTCCAACACATTAATCCATGAGATGCATATGAGTTTACACAAACTAAACATAAACAAATCAACTTCCCCTTACTCATTAAGTCGATTTCTTATTGAATTGAACCATAGTGAAGAATTAAACTGAAATAGTGGATAAAATGAAAATAACGTAGCTCTATCCTTTATCCACCTACGAATACATAACTACATTAACATTTATCCAATAATCCATCTACTCCTTTCGAATTTTTTATATTGACACTCTTTTATTTTTGGATGATTTTTTTATATTGACACATTCCTCTTTTGGTAAATCATATACTATTTTTATCCGATAAATTTACTTTTTACTCTCATAGTAAATCTCTTTCACCCATTTTATTTTTTTTAAAAAAATTATGCCATTACATAACTACATTTATAGCAATGGATAACGTTATTTACCAAGTTCTTTTAGGATAAGCTAAAATTAATTAAACATGTTATATCCTGTTCCCCCCACAAAAATCTCCTGATAAGTGACCACCACCGCCCACACCACTTATCAGTTATCACCAATTCTTTATAACTTCACTCACGCGTGTTCACCACGCTCGCACCATCGCGTCGACCTCCCACCCACCCCCAGTTCCCGCCTCCACGGTGTACGTGATAAGAATAAAGATCCTCTCTTTCTCTCTCGTTCTTTCCATTTCTTCCATCTATATCCCATTTCCGAAAAATGCCCTCCACCTCCGCCGCCGGAAAACGCACTCACACAGTACTGCACTTACGTGGCCTAACGTGAAGAACCCACATCCTAGAATCAATCCTACCCTTTTCTTGATTTAGATTTCTTTATAGTTGATACCAAAAATGGGTGCTAATGAATCCTCGATTCTGTCGGAGCCGGATGAGTGTCTGAATCCGGCGATGAAGCCGAGATTGGGCGACATCCCGGAATCATGCGTCGCTTCAGTGCTCTACTATCTCGACCCGCTGGAGATCTGCCAGCTGGCACGCCTGAACCGGGCTTTCCGGGACGCCTCGACGGCGGATTTCATCTGGGAGTCCAAACTGCCCTCCAGCTACGCGTACATCCTCAAGCGGCTGCTGAAGGATGAGAAGTTTAGGAAATCGAGGAAGGTGGACATCTATGCTCTTCTCTCCAAGCATAACTTCTTCGATGATGGAACAAGGGTTGGATTTTCAAATTTTTATGGTACCCTTTTGGAGATTTTAGTGTTTTAGATAGAACCGAGGAACTGATTTTTGTGTGATTGTGTGTGTACAGGAGGTTTGGATTGATAAGAGGACTGGAGGGGTTTGCTTGTCGGTTTCTTGGAAGGCTATGACTATCACTGGCATTGATGATCGGAGATACTGGAATCACATTTCGAGCAACGAATCGAGGTGGGTTCTGGTTCATTTGCAGGTGTTGAATCGTGTTTTTGTGTTATCCTGTTTGATTTTCTGGTCTGTTAATGTGCACAGTTGTGTTTTGTTATGATATGTTTATGGTAAGTTGGATGTGTTTATATATGGACAAAGTGTTTTTTTTTGGCTATAAAAATTGGAATACTGAGATCTCTGAGATGATGACCTCTTGTTTTGGTTATTGGTTGCTCAAGGTTCAAGTGGTGCTGCAGAGTTTTTGCTTTTCTGGGGGCTCTCTGCAAAACTGTTTGTGAAAAAAAGGTGGTTCTTTATATGTTTATGTGCAAAACTCTTATGTTCCTTTGTTTTGAGGGTGTTGTATCAACGGAGTGGCTACTTTCTTTCCTTTGTTAACAAGTAGTCATGAATACGTTAAATGATTTTCTGCGGTTCTGATATGATGCCTGTGTGAGTTACAGAAGCTTGATGTGTAGGGAAACAAGTAAGGAGCCACAGGAAAGCTGTCTGTTTATTTTCCTGTTTGCCATGACAGAAAAACTTTCACTTGCACAATCTGGAATCCGTTTAAAATTGTATAACTTGTTATTAGTAGAAGATCTAATTATTTGTGTTGTCTAATATGAAGATGGGGTTCATGTCTGTGGCAATAATACTAGTCTTTTATTACTTTAAAGGTTTATGTGCTTCTTATTTGGATTTGTGATCCATGAATGTTTCGGTTTTTATAAGCCTATGAAGTTTGACTTACTAAACGGATTGCTGTGCAAAATTTGTACCTTTATCAACTTAATTGAACGATTGCCATGTAAGTATTCTTTCTACAAGCACTCAGGGTGGCCAGCGTTTGGATATTTTTGCTTTTTAGCAGCATTTGGATATTTTTGCTTGATTTAATTATTTAATTACACTTTGATGTG
>JAULKM010000008.1:4653744-4674216 GCA_032355605.1 Rubia tinctorum
GAAATTTAATAATATATTTTATTTTTAAAATTGAATTTCATTTTTTTCATAAATTATTTAATATTTTGTGAATACATATTTTTTCCCAGATTTTTTGAACAAGATTACGGAATTTTAAAATAATTTTCTTGTTTAAAAATAAATTGTTCAGATTTAAAAAAACCCAGATTTTTCGAAGAAAAAAACAAAAAAAAAAGATTTCTTTGAGTGGGACACGTGGGGCTCTAACTGACTGACACGTGTCCCACTTAGTGGTCAAGAATGATGAGCCGAGAGTTTGGGGCCAGAGCACATGGCTTATGTCAGGGAAAGGGTCAGGGAACCGGTAGGGACCGATTTTTTTTAACTAAAAACCGATTTAGAAATCATCACTGTGTGTGTTTTTGGTTTCTAGAGTGGTTTTTTAAAATTAAGAAACCACCACTGCACATGCCCTGACAAATAAGTAAGTGATGCACACCATACAAAGTAATACACCTGTTTAATTTGTTGCTTAAAGAAATACATTTTGATAGGTGGTTCTTTTTAATTTATACAGTTAACATCAACTAATTTGAATTTAATGAAATTTAATTTGATTTGATTACATTATTATTATTATTCACATGTTATTTAATTTTATATCACTTTAGTTCAATTCAGATCCATTGAAATAGTATGGCCTAAGCGGTTATGAATTGAAATATAGATCCATTAAAATAGTATGGCCTAAGAGGTTAGAATTGAAATGTATTACACCGGAGTCGTTAAATTAAAGTAGAAAAAAATTGCTTATATAATCCTATATAATTCACATAAGTGTCAATATAACCTTTTAATAATTGAAAATGCCAATATAATCCTAGAAAGTAAGTGAAAGTGCAAACGAACTCATTCCGGAAGATTTAGGGCAAAATTTGGTGAAAAGACTATGTTACCCATCTGAAGAAAAAAATGAAATTACTATTATACCCCCAAAACCCTATTCTTCTTCTTCTTCTTCTTTCTTGCCTTCTTCCTATGCTCGTTGCCACCGCCTACTTCACCATCTCCTACTTCGCCATCTTCGTCGTCTATTGTTGCGGTCTACGCCATCTTCTTTGCCATCTACATCGCCTATTTTCGCGGCCTTCGATGCAAACCTGATGTGCTGCCGGTGATGATAGCAGCATGAACTCGAGAGAGTCCAACGGTTTAAGGCTGAGGCTAAGCAGATTCGACAAATTTTGTTTTTTATAGTCTTTTGTGGTGATGGGTCGGGGCGAGGGGGTGGGCTGTGGTGGTGGGGAGGCTGAATGGCGTCCATTAGGGCTAAAGAGGTTGGGGGTGGCGGGGCTGATTTGGGATCGGGTGGTGATGGATTTGTTGGTGCAGCATCTGCTAGGTGGTGGCCCAGTGGCGGTGCAGCACCAACGGTGATAAGGGTATAATTGTTCACACACTTTCTGTTTTTGGGGCAAAGAGCATTTTGGTCATTTTAGATTGAGTCAATGCCGGATTGTCCACCAGAGGGTCATATTGAAACTTTCTCATTTTGCAGGGTGATATTAACATTTTCAACATACAATTAGGGTTATTTTAACACTTGACTCTATATTTTATAATGTGTTTCTACATGTAATTTTAATCTTTTACAACGGGTTTTTGTTCGATGTCTTTCTTTCGACTTCACTTTACACCCATACTACATTTTTCATCTGAAGAACAGGAAGATTACACTGAATTCGTATAATAGAAGTGCAAATAATAAAAAGTGGATTGTCCGTCCAGGAATACATCGCATTAAACTTTCAAAATTTACACCAATATTAGTCCGAAATGTCAACCCCAATTAAGATGAGGTTGTGATGGTGTATGAATCTGTTTGACGGAGCTTATAAATTGCTTATAAACAAATTACTTTTTAATGTTTGGTAAATTATAAAAAATATGTTATTTTGAAAGTATAAGTTATTTTTGGGGGGAAAATAGAATCTAATATTCCCAGTCCCCCATGCTTTCAAAATAAGTCAATTTTGTTTATATACACAACTCTGCCAAACAACACCTATGTCCCCTTCAGCTTAGAATCACTTTTAAAATTAAAAGTAAATATATAGCAACCACTCTCCGAACTATTTGCACTTTAATTTAATTTAATATTATTTACCTTAAATTTTCATTATATATTTTGAAGTATTTAATTTTAATTCAGTTTAATTCATTAGATTAGAAAGAACGGGTCTTGAAAAGCACAGAACATAAATTTCTTCACACGCATTCTACGTTGTAGTGGGTCTAAAGATAATCCAAAATATCAAACACAGAGGAAATGAAAATAAATAAAATAATTGGCATCTTATGAGCCACGGAAAAAGGGGCATAAATTATTATTTAAACGCTCATTATACGTGGATTAGGTAGCAGGGTACCACCTTGTGAATTATTTGAGTTGTCATTATTTGTGTAATTGTCATGTCATCTTGGATATCTCAGCTAAAAACAATACATATGATTAGCATATTTTTTCCGTCAAAATTTACAATAAAAATACAATTCATATCAATAAAATTTTCATTATTTCATTCAAATATCGTTGCATATATTATGTATAAAGAGTATGTCTCTTGAAATACGGCATTTTCATAAGCTATGGAAAAACTAAGGTTTAAAGTGCAAATTTGAAGAAATGAAGATAAAATTTTCAGGTTGTATGAATCGAATTATAAACTTTATAACTACTACACGTTGCATAATAAATTTTTAATATTACAACAAAGACCTTTTATCTTTTATTATTCTAATTAAACCCCGTTTTCCCATAAGTCTATAGAAATACATTCTTTCCAAAAACTTTGCCATGTATAAAATTGTATTAGGGAAATATACAAATATAACCCTATATATTTGAGAAAGTGCACATATAACCCTGAGATAATTTTTAGTGCAAATATAACCCTAACTAACTGATGAAAGTGCAAATATAACGTTCTCGTGAGAAATCTGGTGTTGACCGTGTTTTTCCGGCATTGACCCCCCAAATGACAAAAATGCCCTTGGACCAAAAGCTGAATTTGGGTGGACAATTATACCCTTACCAGCCGCCGGAACGGGTAGGGCTATACCAACACATTATGAAAACTGATAGGGTTATATCAGCACATTTCTAAAACTTATAGGGTTATATTATCACATTCCTAAAAAAATGTAGGGTTATATCAACACATATTATAAAAGCAAAACACATCAACATTAAAAATCCTTTGTTGAAAAACATAACAAAATAACAACTACGCACAGAATACCAAAGGTCATCCAATCATCAATTCGAACTAAACTCAACAAAATAAATAAAAAATTATCAAAATCCTTATATTTTATACCATATATACCACATATCTCTATTCGTGTGACGAGAAGCAAAAGAAAATCATAGCATAAAACTCAACATCGCATTAATCTAATGAATAAAGGGAATTTAGGATGAAGATACCACTTTTAAAAGTTTCTCATACCTCCACTTCATTGTCTGGTGCGTCAACCTCTTCAAAACTCTTTCTTTGCTACTAGAATCACACTTTGGAACGCCAGCAATCGGTAGAAGAGGTTGAAATGACATTTGTGTGTGGTTGGCGTTGATTTTGAACTAATGTTACACTTTGTTTTTATTGTATGTGATGGTATAACGCTACATTTTAACCTGTGTGCTAATATAACCCTATAAGTTTTAGAAATGTGTTGATTTAACCCTATCACTTTTCATAATGTTCTGATATAACCCTACATATTATTGCGGCGGTGCAATAATAATCCGATGGCGGCATAGCGGTGGCCCGGTTGACAATATTTTGGTATTAATGTTGTTAGGGGCAATAACGCCGTTTTCTTTTTTCCCATAATGACAAAAATGTATTTTCATGAAATTCCAGCTAAAATTTGCAGGAAAATGTTATATTTGCACTTTCACTTATTATATATTCGCACTTTCAATTATTATATATACGCACTTTCAATTATCAGAAAGTTATACATTCACTTATGTGAATTATATATAATTATATATGCATTAATATGCAGCCCTGGTCTGTTTGCTAAAGAAAGCACTCCCTCGTCTGTAATACTGATTTTAAAGACAGAATTTTGTAAGGACAGATCAAATATGCTAATAATAATAATAAAACATGAAAACTTATAAGATCATGAGATTATTTGGTTTTGAATTTAATTTATTAGTTTTGAATTTAATTTATTGATGCTGAATTTAATTTATTAGAGGTTGGTGCTGAATAAATTTATTAGAGGTTGGTGCTGAATAAATTTAATTTAATTTATTGAATTTAATTTATTGGTGCTGAATTTAATTTAAAAAGGGGAAAACATTGAGTGCAAATTAGAGGTTGGGGGTATAACAAGTTTTAGCCAAAATATGTGGTATACTCCGTAGACGAGAAACCATTTATTTTGTGGTTTTCCAATATATACCACCAATCAGGGAAATGTTATTTTCAATTTAATTCTATTTTAGTTAAGTTTAATGTAATTATTTTAGTTTAATAAAATAATTTAATTTTGACTCCATCTCTTGAAAGACGGTCTTTTTATAAGTCATGAAAATGCCAAGATTTAAAGTGTAAATTAGAATAAATGAAGATAAAAATTTTGGGTTGCAGGAATCGGGTTATAAACTTTATTAATACTACACGTTGCATACTAAAATTTTAATATTGCAACTAAAACCTTTTACTTTTTATTAAACTAATTAAACCTCGTATTTTCATAAACTTATGAAAAGACGGTCTTTTTCAAAACTTTACCTTTAATTTTAATATGTTGTTATTATTATTATTATTGAGTCCGTCTTTTTAAAGACGGTCTTTCCATAAGTCATGGAAATAACAAGGTTTAAAGTGCAAATTAGAAGAAATGAAGATAATTCTTTTGGGTTGCATGAATCGGGTTATAAACTTTATAACTACTATACGTTGCATGATAAATTGTTAATATTGGAACTAATTTTTTTTATCTTTTATTATTTTAATTAAACCCGTCTTTCCGTAGATGGTCTTTCCCAAAAGTTTGTCATTATTATTATTATTTAGTCTTAATTTAATTTCACTCGATTAAGTTAAATTCAGTTTACAATAACACAAACTAACTCTTTCGAGTCTTTCTTCTTATATTTTGGGATAATTTTCAATTCCATATTTTTATTGTCAACAAAATCCCTATATAACCGAATTTGTAACTCTTCTCCATATATGATTCATATATGTAAATTCACGTGGTTTGCATTAATTAATATGTTTGCATTTGTGAATTAAAGTTAAAAAGATAAACTTTTCATGTTGAAACATACGGAAAGCTGAAGGTCTGATTGATGAAAGAATATTGTGTGATATTGATTTATGAAAATTTGGAGATTATGCAATATTAATTCAGACGTATATGAAACATAATGGATTTATGGAAAATCCCTATAATTGTAGAATTGGATTTATTGAATATTGTGGGATATTTGAGATAAGAAAAATCAATTTATTTATGAGATTTGTATATGTTTCAGAAGGGAATATGAATATTATAGAGATAATCTATTAATCACGGAGAATTCTGATATGTTCAAATGGACTATTTATAGTGAACATCAAGGCTACATTACTCAAGAATTTCATTGAAAAAATCTTCACTCAGATTTTATTCTTTCCGAGAGTACTACGAGAGCCAGCGGACATATGTTCCAACATACCGTGACCTGTTGATCAAAGTTCAGAATCAGGTACCTTAATTTCTCGGGAGGAGGACATTCAGCGTCGATGAGTTTCGACGTCAGAGAGAGTCTGATCAAGGCAAATCGGTAGCAATGAGAGTTTGCAAAATCCACACATTGTAATTAGAAATGTTAAGTATAGTTGTACAATGTACTATGTACTGTATATTTCTAATTAGTGGATTTATTTTGAACTGGGTCAGACCCGCAAATGTATGTGGTTTTCACCGAACTGCGTAACCAATTTGTGTGTTTTTGCTTTACATTTTTACATATTTGATTAAATAGGTTACGTTGAAACATGACAATAATTATTGAATTAATTAGATAAAACCAAATTTCAATATACAAGTGTCAGTTGTGCACTTTTTATTTTGTGTGTTTTGAAGAAAAAAAACCGCCCAAATTAATAAAAACTGAGTGAAATATACTATAAATGGAGTTATGCTAACGTAAAATATTTTCACAAAATTCATGTTCTAAATCGACTAACATGTTATATGGGATCATTTTATAATTAACATGACTAATAGGGCGATTTGATATTTATTTTTATATATCGTAATGAGGTACAAATAATTAAAAAATATTTTAAAATAAATTTCAACATATAAATAAATATAATTCGGTCTTAAAATATAAGGTTTTTTTTATGATTGATCTAACCGTTATCCTGTTTAACATGAGACATTCTCAAATATTTGTATAGTCACATTTATAAAAACGATTAAGACCCTATTCCAAAACTTATCTGCATTTCAGTTAGTTTCAATTCAGTAAAAAAAAATGATATGTTAATAGTTCCGCTTAATCTTGTCATATTAATACTAATTTTCAATACACTTATTTTTAGTTTAATTCAGTTTAGTTTAATCAGTTAGTAGAAGTTATAGAGAAGGAGACCTAACAAGCATGGCAATGAAAACATTTTCTTTATTTTTTCCTTAATAATTAAACTGAACATAAACAAATCAACTTCCCCTTATTCACTAAGTCGATTTCATATTAAAATAAATTATATTGAATTAAACTAAAATAGTACTAAAAAAATGAAAATAACGTAGCTTTATCCTTAATCCACTTAGAGTACATAACTATGTGAGTTTGTCTTTTGAAAAATGATATTTCCATACGTTATGGAAAAATCAAGGCTTAAAGTGCAAATTAAAAAAATAAAGATAATTTTTTTGTGTTGCATAAATCGGATTATAAACTTTATTACTACTACACGTTACATAATAAAATTTTAATATTGTAACTAACATATTTTATTATTCTAATTAAACCCCGTCTTTCTATCAACATATCTATGCAAAGACCGTGTTTGCCAATTCCCAACTACATTAATTTAATAGGTATCCAATAATCCACCTAGCACATAATTACAATTATAAAAATGGATAACGTTATTTACCCAAGTTCTTTTAGGATAAGCAACATTAAAAAAACAAGTCAGAAATCATCGTCCCGAGTTCGAACCTTCCTCCCGATGGGTTTTACGAACTTGGAAGATCATTCGTTTTTTCACAATTTTCATGAATCATCTGTTATGAATTCGAAAGGCATTTCGTTTCCTCTTTCTAAATTTGGAACCAGCCTCAATCAAAGGCTATTTGAGATAACCGCTTTTAATTGGGGCTAATTAAAGGCGATTATAACATTCTTTAATTGGATTTAATTAAAGGTTGTTATTCAAAAAAAGGTAAATTGTTGAATAATAGCCTTTAATGCAATTTTACCTGGGATTAGACATTCCGAGTTCGGAACTTGTAAAATAAGGCGGTTTTGCGTTTTATATTAATAACTGCTTTTGATCGTCGCCCTTATTGGGTTGTTCTGTACTAGTGTTTATAACTATTGCACGTCGCATACTAAAATTTTAATATTGCAACTAGAATCTTTTACCATTTTCTAATTCTTATTCAAACCCATCTTTCTATATACCTATAAAAAGACGTTTTTTTTTCTTCAAAATTTTGCCGATAATGAAATCGTAGATAAAATGAAAACAATGTAGTTTCATCCTTAATCCACTTACGAGTACATAACTACATTAATATTTATCCAATAATCCACCTAGTGCATAACTACATTTATAGAAATGGATAATGTTATTTACCCAAGTTCTTTTAGGATAAGCTAAAATTTAATTAAACATGTTATATCTTGTTCCCCCTACAAAAATCTCCTGAAAAGTGACCACCACCGCCCACACCAATTCTTTATCCTCCCTCGATTCTTTAACAATGACATACTTTTCTTTTTGAGTTATTTATTTTATATCGGCACATTTTCCATTTTTTGTAAGATTCATTCAATTTCATCCACTCATTCTACTTTTTACCTTCTACATTCAATTTCATCCACCCATTTTCTTCTCCTAAATCCAAGCACATACACCTAGTGTGCCATTGTTAAAGAAACGGAGGGAGTACTTCACTCTCGCATGTCCACCACGCTCGTGCCAGCGCGTCGACCTCCCGCCCACCCCACTTCCCGCCTCGACGGTGTACTCGATAAGAATAAAGATCCTCTCTCTCGCTCGCTCTTTCCATTTCCTCCACCTATCCCATTTACCCAAAATGCTCTCAGCCTCCGCCGCCGCCGCCGTGCCGGGAAACGCACTCACTCAGTACTACCACTCCTAGGTGGCCTAACGTGAAGAACCCACATCCTAGAATCAATCCTACCCTTTTCTTGATTTAGATTTCTTTTTAGTTGATACCAAAAATGGGTGCTAATGAATCCTCGATTCTGTCGGAGCCAGATGGGTGTCTGAATCCGGCGATGAAGCCGAGATTAGGCGACATCCCGGAACCCTGTGTCGCTTCAGTGCTCTACTATCTCGACCCGCCGGAGATCTGCCAGCTGGCACGCCTGAACCGGGCTTTCCGGAACGCCTCGACGGCGGATTTCATCTGGGAGTCCAAACTGCCCTCCAGCTATGCGTACATCCTCAAGCGGCTGCTGAAGGATGAGAAGTTCAGGAAATCGAGGAAGGTGGACATCTATGCTCTTCTCTCCAAGCATAACTTCTTCGATGATGGAACAAAGGTTGGATTTTTAATTTTTGTTGGTACCCTTTTGGAGATTTTAGTGTTTTCGATAGAACTGAGGAACTGATTTTTGTGTGATTGCGTGTGTATAGGAGGTTTGGATCGATAAGAGGACTGGAGGGGTTTGCATGTCGGTTTCTTGGAAAGCTATGACTATCACTGGCATTGATGATCGGAGATACTGGAATCACATTTCAAGCAACGAATCGAGGTGGGTTTGGGTTCATTTGCAGGTGTTGAATTGTATGTTTGTGTTATCCTGTTTGATTTTCTGGTCTGTTAATGTGCTTAGTTGTGTTTTGTTATGATATGCTTATGGTAAGTTGGATGTGTTTATATATGGAAAAAGTGTTTTTTTGGGTATAAAAATGGAATAGTGAGATCTCTGAGATGATGACCTCTTGTTTTTGTTATTGGTTGCTCAAGAATCAAGTGATGCGGCAGAGTTTTTGCTTTTCTGGGGACCCTTGTGCAAAACTGTTTGTGAAAAAAAAGGTGCTTCTTTATATGTTTATGTGCAAAACTCTTATGTTCCTTTGTTTTGAGGGTGTTGTATCAACGGAATGGCTACTTTCTTTACTTTCTTAACAAGTAGTCATAAATACTAAAATTGTTTTCCGTGGTTCTGATATGATGACTCAGTGAGTTACAGAAGCTTGATGTGTTGGGAAACAAGTAAGGAACCACAGGAAAGTTGTCTGTTTATTCTCTTGTTTGCCATGACAGAGAAGCTTTCACTTGCACAATTTGGAATCCGTTGAAAATTGTGTAACTTGTTATTGGTAGAAGATCTAATTATTCGTGTTGTCTAATATAATATGAAGATAGGGTTCATGTCTGTGGCAATAATACTAGACTTTTATTACTTTCAAGGTTTATGTGCTTCTTATTTGGATTTGTGATCTGTGAATGTTTCAGTTATTGTAAGATTATGAAATTTGACTTGCTAAATGGATTGCTGTGCAAAAGTTGTACCTTTATCAACTGAATTGAACGATTGCCATGTACGTATTCATGCTACTAGCACCCAGGGTGGCCAGTGTTTGGATATTTTTGCTTTTTAGCAGCATTTGGATATTTTTGCTTGATTTAATTATTTAATTACACTTTGATGTGACTTTGATGGAACTACTGTTCAAAACAAAGACTGGTGGTTAGTGGTTACTTTAATTATGTGATGAAACAAAGAAATTCTTATCTGAAATATTAGCTGTTGTTGTAGTACTGTGTACTGCAACCCTCGTGATTTTGTTGACCTGCTTATTATTTTTAAATTTTCTTACTTTCTTGGAAGAGCATCATCGTCTCGTCACCATGTTGCTTAACTAGCTTTCTTTAAGCTATTTTTATTAACCTAGTTCTCACAGTTCCTTGTGATGCGATATTTGTGATCCTGATCTTTGTTTCATCTTCCTTTAGATTCCAAACAATTGCGTATCTCCAACAAATATGGTGGCTTGAGGTTGTAAGCGACATTGAGTTCCAGTTTCCATCAGGCACGTACAGTCTTTTCTTCCGCCTTCAACTAGGAAGGACAGCAACAAGCAAGCGACTCGGGCGGAGGTACCCTACTAATGATAACATACATGGTTGGGACATAAAACCAGTGAAGTTCCAGTTATCGATCTCGGATGGTCAGAATGCGACGAGGAAGTGTGTGTTGGATAATCGAGGAATCTGGGTATACTACCATGTTGGAGATTTTATCGTTCAGGATTGCAATGCACTTATGAAGATAAAATTCTCTCTGACTCAGATAGATTGCACTCATAGCAAGGGAGGCTTATGTTTAGATTCACTTTTCATATGCCCTGTTAGTTTAGGGAAGAACTTGGGTATGTTTCATGGGTAGAAAATGACGGGGCCGTGCCCGAAAACGCAACAGTTGCAGATTGGCTTCCGGGGAATCTGATCTGATATGATCGATGGATCGGGATTTTGTGGTGGGGGGTGAGAGAAGCAATCGTTTATGCCTTTTTTTGTTGGAAGTTTTTGTTGTTTCCTTCCATTCCTGATTGGCCGTGGGTTTTCTGTCCAAGTTTTGTAACTTTTGGTCATTGTACATACAATTCTGTTGCATATAATCTTATACTTTGACATGTCTTGTTTTGGGTGGTTTTGAGTACAAAGTCTGTTAAGATTTAGTCAAATAAGTGTCCTGATTATAAGCATTGTTTGTTAGTTGAGTTGGTCAAGTTTGTTTCCTTAATTCTTGTTAGAACGTGGGCTGTAGTTTGTTACGTTGCGTCTGTTTTTCTTCTATTTATTTGCTGAACTTTCACAAGGAATAAGAAAAGTCATTCCAAGAATTGTTATTTGCTTTCTCTTGAGTTCTTGTTGCATCTAACAAAGTCATCTTGCTTTGTTTTCACTCTGTATTGGTTGGGTATCTTAATCAAATTTCTCAAACTTGACTCATTGAGACTTTTTTCATGGCTTTGTGGTATTAGAAAAAGCTGGGAAAAATGTTCGAGTACCTCATCTCCACTTATTACAAGTGTTGATATGACTTTCAGATTTTTGAAAGTGTAGTAGTACTTGTGATTATTTTTGACTATATAAACTATTAACTCTTATCATTTGTGATTGTTTTTGACTACTTCTCTGTCTCAACTCTATTTGCATTGCAATTATTATCATGTTGTTCAAGAAATATGTTTGACCGCTAATATCCTTATCTACATATAATAATGACAAATAAAGAGTTGATAACATATACTTCCTCTGTTCAATTTATTATGACATGTTTTCCAGCCAGCTTTCTCAAGGCATATGTGACCACTAATAACTTTTGTTATGCATTCTAATGTCATGTAAAATTTTGATATTTGCAAAATACTTGTTACGAAGAATCTAACGATACCTCACCTGATAATATTACAACTTACATGTTACATGAAATTTATGGTCAAACGTGGGTTGAGAAAGTTGACTGAAAACTGTGCCAATGTTAGTTGAATGGAGGAATTATGATAATATTGTTATTCATACATTTATTCAAATATACAGTCAAATTTTGATTGAGAACGGAATTAAGCCTGAAATCAAAGATTTGAAGTTCAACATTCCTAAAAAAGGTTACAAGCACCACCACCATAGACCTAGAGAGTGGGATCGTGCAACCATCACCTGCACTGATCTGAACTGAATCCTCTTAAACAACACGCTTCGATACCAATCTCCGACGTACATTGACCTAGAGAGTGGGATCGTGCAACCACCACCTGCACCGACTTGAACTGAATCCTCTTAAACAACACGCTTCGATACCAATCTCTGACGTACATTGATGAATAATCAAAGCAGCTGAGCTACAAGACTTCCACAAACCTTGGGATTAGTATCAGCAAATACCTTTTTCAAACTCAGAATAACCTTAATCTTAGCTAGAAGTGCTTTTGGGAAGGCGGCATAGTGCACAACACCAAACCCGTGGTGACCTCGAAACACAGAGCACCACATTTCTTCTTGCTGTCATGGCATCCCATTCTGCAATACCTTTGATAGCTAAATCCTTTATGTCAACCTTCATTTCCAGACAGTGGCGGAACTAGACCATATTTTCAGGAGGGGCGGGTCGGGGGCGGGGTTGGGCTAGGAGGGGTGGGGCAGGGGCGGGGTTCATATATACTCCTCAGTCACCGAAGTTTGGGGGGCGGCCGCACCGGCTCGCCCCCCTAGTTCCGCCGGTGTTTCCAGATATGCGTTCCCGAGGTCCATCGAACACCGGAACAAATTACTTATGCAATCCTCATCACTTTCGAAGGCAAAACAAATCGTGTCAGGATCTTCATCATCAGGTACAACTTCAATTGAACCATACGCGAGAACAAGCGCCGTGTGGGATGAACAAGGAATGGATTTAGACCTGACCTTTTCATAACCATCCTCCTCAATTTCGTCATCCAACTTGAAACATTCATCTGCAAATTCTCTGTCTGTCTGGTCGAACAACTTCACAACCATCCTACTTCTTACAGACAAAACCGGGACCCTTTAATGGCAAAATGCCGACATAACACATACGCTGAAGGCCGTGTTTGAAATCCTCTTACGCCATGTTTGTTCTCTTCTCTCTTTCCCTGTCTTCATCATCAGCAAGTGCTCCAAACTTTTGAATCTCTTCCGTGAGGAGATCGTTGCCCAGGGAAAGAGCCATAACTCCTTTATTTGTTAACTGTGCACAATTATTAACGTAAGTAAATTGATAGTACCAAACTGAACATACAACTGGATACAATATCAATACAAAACAAAACAAACAAATTTTCTGGTATCCTTACGTGAGATTGAGATTGTATTTGCACAAAACCTAGGTAGCACGGAGGCGGTAAATAGGCCATGGTACTGGTACCAGATACGTATCGGGTACGGATTCGGTCCGGGACGTCCCCTGTACGGTCAAGGGTACGGTCAAGATGCATGGGTACGATTTGGTTACATTGTACCCCATTAAATCTGAATAAAAAATGGTTCCGATTTCGGTGGCAACGGTTCGTTGGTGGTGCAGCGCTTGGGTGTTCTTAGGAGGGCATCCCTAACTATTAAATGGATGGAGTTTCATGCTCAACTAAGTTTCAACAAATTTAATGGTGGTGCTCCTAGTTAGATCCTAAATTAAGATGTTAATATGTAATTTGGTTGCTTGTATGTAACATTTCAAAAAAAACCTGAATAAAAAAAATTCTAAATTATAATTCTAAATAAGAAAAAAAAGAAAAAGTTTGCTTTATTTGGTGCATGACTTTGACAATGAACTTTATTTGGTGTTTGTTTATTTTAGTCTTAACGAACCATAATCTTGTTATGTAGTTTATTTGCTAATTATTGTGATAAATATTAAGTTTGAACTACTTTTGGATGTTCTCATTTACTTTAAATTGTTTACAATATAAAATCATATTATCTTTGATTCAGAAATGATTAATTATTAATATTAATATTAATATATATTTTTAATTTTTATTTATAATCGTACCCTTTTCGGACACATACCCGTCGCGGAATCGTACCGGTGCTACTTAGCACACAACCTCGACAAATTCTCCCGAGCAAAATTAAACATAGGAAAAACCTAAGTTAACTACAAACAAGCTCAGGATTAGGGTTTAATTTCATGCTCAAACATTAATCTAAAAACCTATCTTCAAAAACGATCCCAAAAATCCAACACCAGACCTTAATTACATGCTCAAACAGTATAGGAGCACAGATAACAGAAATCAAAAACAAAAGTGAAGTTGCGAAGTAGCCGATTCTTACCGTGGGACGTTGATCTAACGGCGTCGGTTGAGAGGACTGAGAGAAATTGCGAAGTAGCCGACTTGATCTAACGCGCGTGTTTGTTCTGTATCGCCTGCGACAAGAGGAGTAAAAGAAAAGAGTGTAAATACCGTTCGTGAAAAGCTCGCAAACATCTCGAGCAAAAACTCGACTAGAACTCAAATTGTACAAACATGAGCCGAGCACAAGCTAACTCGATTATTAGGCGAGTTCGAGCTCGAGCTTCTTCATTCTTGTTCGGTAGGCTAGTCAAGCTTCACGATTCTGTGCATATATAACTATATTATTAATATTTATTTACAAATTTGTAAATTACAAAGTTGTATTGGCTCGTTCGAAGGTAACGAGCTCAACGAGTTAATCGAGCTCGAGCTTGACCTCGAATTCGATCGAGTTACGAACCGAGTTCGAGCAGATCACAAATAATGTAGCACGAGATCGAGATAAATTTTCTGGGCTCGAACTCGAACACGAACATAGTAATTTTTATTGGGCTCGAACACACCACTATTCAATCTCGGCTCGTTTCGTTTACACCCCCAGTTCAAGCAGGGAAGGAAAAGGAATTGGGAAAGAGAAAGTTAGAGAAAGAAAATGAATAATCCTAATTTTCTAAATCTGTTTGGTTCCATAATGGAAAAGGAATCAAACTCTCTCTCATTCTATTTGTTATCATTTGGTTCACACTAGGGAAACATATATTAATTTCTAATATTATTTAGGGCGAACGACTTCAAGGGCCCTCCAACTCTTCACATCGCTCACATTTGGTCCCCCGTTTATTTTTTAAATACTTTTGCCCCCTGAACTAACAAAAGTGCTTAATTGCAGCCCTTCCGTCCGGTCAAATCGTCAAGTTCAGTAAAAAACATCAATTTTAAAGGCAAAATAGTCATTTTCCATTTTCCCTTTCTATTTTTCAATTGCTTTTTTTCCTTTACTTTTCCCTTTCCCTTTCTTTTTTCTTTTTTGTTCTCCCGTTTTCTCTTTCCACTATCGCTGTCCCTTTTTCTTTTTTTCTTATGTTTCCCCGTACTCCTTGAACAACCTCCTCATTTCCATCGTGTCGGTGATGGGGATGAAGGTTGGGCTAGGGTTCGGGCTGGGACAACGGTGACAGGGTTAGAGTTTGGGCTGGACGGCGGTGGCGGGGAGAGTGGTGGCAGGGGCTAGGGCTTGGGTTGGGACGACGATGAAGGGGCTTGGGCTGGGACGGAGGTGTGGGGCTCTGGGTTAGCACGACAGTGGTGGGGGAAGCAATGACGGAGGCTAGGTTTTGGGCTGGGACGACGGTGTGGGGGGATTAGGCTGAGACGGTGGTGATGGAAATGAACGGCTGGGATATCGGTGTGGTGGTCGAGGCAGGGACGGGGGAAGATCGACGGGGTCAGTGGTGGAGGGGGTGAGGCGATAGGGATCAACAAATGGTGGAGGTGGGGTGGCCGGAGGCGGCGTGAGGTCAGCGAGCGGAGGGGTGGAGCGGGATCAGCGACTGAAGGCGCTGGCTGGCAATGGCGACAAACAGAGTGGCGGTGGCCGTAGGCTGAGCTTGGGTGGTGAGGTGGCGGCAAGCGGTGGAGAAATATGCTGAGGAGAAGAAGATAGAAAAGGGAAGGGAGAAAGTGTTTAAAAAAAAAGAAAAAGTGGAAACAAAAGGAAAATGGAAATAAAGAAAATGGAAGAGGAAATAAAAAAAAGGAAAAAGAGAAAGAAAAAAGGAAGAAGAAAAGAAAAATGAAAGAATGTCAAAATATTAATTTACCCCTAAATATAAAGTTTTGACTGAACTTGATGCTTTGACCGGACGGAAGTGCTGCAATTCGGCACTTTTGTTAGTTCATGGGGCAAAAGTATTCAAAAAAATAAATGGGGGGCAAAAGGTGAACGATGAGAAGAGTTGGAAGGCCCCTAAAGCCGTTCGCCCTATTATTCATAATATGAGATGGTGTCCTGTGAGACAGACTAAACTTTAGGCAAATGTTTTTATGCAATTCTAATTATAGTCTAAATTCATAGACCTATCTCTAATAATTTTAAATAAACCTATCTCTAATAATTTTACAAAGACCTATCGCTAATATTTTTCCAGAAGTTTTTTGTTCATTCCCCTCCCATCATTCACGCCATTTGCAATCTGTAAAAAATCTAAAAATATTTAAAATGCAAAAAACAATATGATCATCAAATTGAAAATTATAAAAACCAGAAAAAATAGCAGAACATCAACGAAAAATCATAAAACATTGACTAAAAAATTACAGTAAAAAAATAAAATAAAATAAAATAAATATTTTTAAAAATTAAATAAAATTCGACAAAAAATAAAAAAATTTATCGACTACAACTAAAAAAACATCAACTGAAAATCATAAAAACATCAACAAAACTTAAAATTATCAAAAATAATAATTTAAAACTATAAACATCAATCTATATCACCAAAAAGCTAAAATATCAATTCCTATAATCTAAACTTCAACCGAAAAATAAAAAAGGACAATATAAGAAAAAACACTACAAAACATCAATAATATCACCAAAAAAACTACAAAATATCGACTCATATCAACTAAAACTCACTCGAAAAATGAAACACATCAACATGAGAGGAAAAAACTAAAACATCAACAACAAAACTATGGTACCATAAGAGTATAAATTATTCACTTTGGAAATCATAAAACATCAACAATTTTTTTTGGAAAAAAATATAAATATCAACCTATATCACTCAAAAGTTACAAACATCAACTCCTAACACTTGAATATATCCAAAAAGGGAAAAAATCAACATAAGAAAAAAAACACTACAAACATCAACTCATATTACCAAAAGCTCAGCCGGAAAATGAAAAACATCAACATGATAAAAATAAAACTACAAATATCAATTCATATCACCCAGGAAAAAACTACAAAACATCAACTCATATCAATTAAACCTCACCCGGATAATGAAAATCATCAACACAAGAGAAAAAAACTACAAACATCAACAAAAATCTACAGTACCTCAAGAATAAAAATTCTTCAAAAAAGAGAGAGGACCTAGCAGGATTTGAACCCAGTCTCTAACCTCAATCCTCACAAGCTAACCACTACACCTAACAACAATTATTGAGCTTTCTCTTATTCAAACAATATTAAATCTTAGCATGTATATCAAGAACAAAATTTCTTCAAAATAAAGGTTTCAATAAGACTCGAACCCCAAACTTCAATAGCTAGAGTACTAACCACTAGAACAAAGAACATTTACTCATCATATATTTTGTTAAGTAAATATTAAATCTCAATAAATCTCTTTGAAAAAAAATAAAACACAAAATTAAATCTTACCTTTCGAATCTTAGTCCGCCACCTTTGCCGTCATCGTCACCACCGTCTGTCGTCTCCTCCGTGCCTTAAATGACGTCGCGCGTGAATTGAACACGCCCCACATGTCTCCTCCAATTGAGCACGTGGTTTTTACGCGATGTTCTTCCTCAGAACGTTCGACATCTTCACCATCACCGTCGTTGTCGCCTTTCGACTCTTCAAACCTAGCGCAGAAGCATTGTGAATTGCAAATCTAGCACATAAGCGTCGTTCGCGAATTGCAAACCTAGCAAAGCATCACGATTGGCAAACCTCTAAAGCGTCGTCGTTTAGCTCTGGAAACGTCAAATCGTAGAAGCTTCGCCTCGTCGGAGTCATTGTTCAACTCTTCTACCATCGATCTCCAGAGAAGCTCTCGCAGAACGCCTTGAGCAGCAGTGGAGCTCGGTAGTATACTTATACCCGAGCAGCAGCACATTTCAAAAATCGCGAGCTGGAATCCCCCGCGGGGGTGAATCGCCGCCGTGAAATTATGCCAGGTGAGAGAGTGGAGGAGGAGGATGGAAAATCTGGAGGAATTAGGTGGTATCCTCCTGCCGGTAGCGATTACCGGTTTAGGATTCCGATGAATAAAGAAATGAAAAAAGAAATAAATATATGAAATTGTGATATTTATATATGGACCAAAGGTTCTATATTTACAATAAAAGTCCTCTACTTTTTCAGGTTATTTTTTTAAAAACCCCACTCCAATTGAAGCTTAAAATAATTGTATAATAAACTTTGGCCTAAAGTTTAGGCTGTCTATAACAAGACTATGTGTTATAAAATAACATATATAAGTATAAATTATTTCACATGATCAAATATGCTATAAAAATATATAAGTATTTCATAAATTATTGTCGTGTTCGTCTCTTGAAAAATGGTGTTTCCATAAGTCATGGAAAGATTAAGGTTTAAACTGCAAATTAGAAAAAATATTATAAAAATTTTGGGTTGCATTAATTGGGTCTTAAACTTAGAATTACTGCATGTTGCATAATAAATTTTTAATATTGCAACCAAAATTTTTTACCTTTCTATAATTCTAATTCAACCCCATCTTTACATATGCTTATGGAAAAATAGTTTTTCCCAAGTTTTTCCCATTATTTTCATATCTAGTTCCTACAAAAAAATTAATATAAAAATCTGTAGTTCATCATCTTTAATTTATTAATATGTCCTATGTTTAAAATGGTTCCTTATATTGAAAAATCAATGTTTGTTGTTTAAATTTTAGATATTTTATAATAAAAAGAATTTATGTATCGGTGGATATCATACATTATGTAATATTTTGGATTTGCATCGATTTTATGTTTTTTTTAAAAATAATATTGAATTCAATTTTTATATCCTCTGGGACGTCCATTCTTAAAATATTTACGTATGTGATTTTCGTAACATCATTATTCGCATATTTTATATTAAATTAACTACATACGATGAATTACAGATTCCACCATCCGAAGCAAAAGAAGCAAGTATAAATTTCACATAATGTTTAAATTACGGCGTGGTGTAATTGTTTCTCTCGAAGAATATAATTTTTTCTATCTCTACATCAATAGATGGTAGTTTAACATTTATGAAAAGTCTGATAAAAAATTGTTTGGTTTGATATAGCATTAGACTAGTGCCAACAATAATTAACCAAGATTTTATTGCATGCACTAGCTTGGCTCTTTGTAAACTTCATGTTAACCTTTTCCCTAAAGCTGGAAGTTTCAGGTGTCACGAGAAATTATATATGCCTGATGATTTAGCTTGCTGGACAATCTGAATCACATACTCCCTCCGTTCAAAAGAGTTTGGCACACTTTTTTTGCCATTTATCTCAAGGCATGTTTGACCATTAATAACTTTTGCTACATATGTTAATATCATGTAAAATTTTAATATTTGGAAAGTACATGTTACGAAGAATCCAACGACATCTCACCTGAAAATATTGCTACTTATATATTACATAAAATTTATGGTCAAGCATGACTTGAGAAAACTGACTAAAAAGTGTGTCAAACTTAGCTGAACGGAGGGAGTAGTAAACCTCAACATTTTGTTGATTTCTTAGCAATTGACTAGTAACAGTAAACCTCTAGTTCATTTTACTATAGCAAAAATTGTTGATTTCTTAATTGATTATTATTTAAATTATGATAATAAGTCAAAATAAAGTTAAGTAGTACCAATTTAAATTTTTACTGAACTGACATGCTGATAAGTTGGAGAAAATATAATCTTATTCAATCAAATTTCTAAGAGTATCACATTTACTTTCACGGTAAAAAAACGAAACATTGTCATCCAATCATCTTTTCACTATCAATTCAATTTCTTACACATACTTTTAACTTATTTAAGAATTCAATCCATGAAGTTTTAGGGGAACAGGGGAAGGAGTAGAATAAAATGAAGAAGTGTCAAAAATGATCTTTTAAATTTATATAAAGAAATGCACAAACATTGTGACCTTGAAAGTCGCATTATTATGATTTTTAAATATTCTATACATGTTGGTGTGGAGTATCATACAGTAAAAAGATTCACTTTATTGAGTGTGATCCACGTGAGAGTTTCACCCTATTTTTATGAAAAACATGTTCCTATAGATTAAAATAAACACATTAATTTAAAAAAAACCATCATGCTTTTAATTTGGCCAATAGATTACTCAACACCCGAGTTTGAAATTTTAGTCCAAGTGGTTCTGCTTGTGTGATCTTTTGCCCAAATTTCAAGTGATCCCATTTTCTTTTCTTACTAAAACACGTCAGATTTTTGCACAGACTGGATCAAATTATGTTTGAATTTTCTCCTCATTTGGTGGAGATAAAATGCCTTCACTATTGCATACAAAGAGTAATTAATTATTATCAAAATAGTGTTTCTTTCATTCATCAAATATTTTTCCCGTGAGTGTAACAAGCAACATGAACCAAATGCAACAAAAACATAACAAGTGGAGGAAAGAACAAGTGGTAAAACTCGATCTTAAACCGCAGCTAAAGGGAATTCTACTCATTCTTCTGGCTCCGGGCATCT